>CM071571.1:2769367-2781020 GCA_036426205.1 Ascaphus truei | reverse complement strand
GGACCTACGTCTTTTTTCAACCTCATCTACTATGTAACTATGTAACTATGTAACATGTGTTGTCTTTTTGTGTAATAATAGGAGGAATACGGCAGGTCTGTGGGACTTCTAGAAGACAAGTCATGAGTGTTGTACCTTGTTAGGTGGAACATTTTGGTGACTTTTTTAACCCAGGATAACATTATTTGGACCAGTTTATAAGCCTAGTATGTGGCCTTTAGACGGGGAGTGTACTTTGGCCAAAGCATTTTTTGTGTTGACTAATTTTTGACAAACAAAAATTACTTATGCAGATTACTCCCAGAGAGTACCATTTCTTTGGAGTACTGGAAAACTTACTCTATGATTGCTACTCAATTTGAGAGGCAAGAGTACACAATTTTCCACTCCACGTACTCAAGTATCCTTTTGACAAAACGAGACTGATCAACAAAAAATGCATGGTATTTTCCCCCTATTTTAAATAGTACTAGTTTGCCTAGAGTAAGTTACATAGTTACATAGTTACATAGTTACATAGTTACATAGTTAGTTACATGAGGTTGAAAAAAAGACATACAGTATGTCCATCAAGTTCAACCTATGCTTAATTTAGATGACAGATACTTTATCCTATATCTGTACTTACAGTATATTGATCCAGAGGAAGGCAAATACAAAACCCCAGTGACATATCATCCAATGATGTCTCATAAGGGGAAAATAAATTCCTTCCAGACTCCATGAATTGGTAATCAGATTACTCCCTGGATCAACATCCTTCCCATGTTTACTTATTTGGTATATCCCTGTATACCTTTCCTTTCTAAAAAAGATGTCCAACCTTTTAAAGTGAAGGTTACAACTTTCTACACTACAGGTATTGGTATTTAAAACAATTCTCAGTTTTATATTTGATGAGCTTCAGTCCATTTACAGGTTTGGAAACATTTTTAACAGGATAGACATTTTCACAATTTTAATTATGTAATTATGTATTCTCAAACTGATCTGGACATACTGCACTCTTCCAATCCTCTAATTACAGGCGATTCTCTAATTGTGAATCTGTATGTTTATAAGTTTTAGGATTGGATTACATTTATACAATTAGAACGTTACTTCATTAAGTCTATCCCTTTCTTCAAAAGAACCTCTCATTTTGACCATATATAGTATAATTATATCCAGGCAGAGACAATTATTGTAAGACCAGCTTTATCTATACCACATTACAACTCTTTGTCCTGTATTTGGGAATTTATAATGCTGATAATTATCTACTTTTCTTGCGTTCTATGTCATGTGGCATTGTATTCTATCCCATTCTACATTATTAACAATATTACAACCCTAAAACAAATCTTTCATGTCTTTGTAAGCCTGCGTGCCACTGTGCTTATTAGATGACATGCAAATGATCCATTCTAGGTGATATAACTGTATAATGAATACATTACCAAATGTAATTTAAACAACTAAAAATCATGTATTGTTCTACAATACTTCTTTCCTTTATTGTGCATGTATAATAGTTACGTAGTATTTATTCTGATGCATTGTTTGCTTTGTATATTAATATGAGTAATGTTTTATAAACATAACATTAAAAAACAGTCACAGTAAGCTAATAGCTGAGGATTAATAATAATGAAGAAATCCCTATATATTTGTGCTTTATCTGGACCAAGAGAATTGCTGGAGAAAGATATTGACCTAGATTGAGATAGATATGAAGCTGTTAGCTTCCCCTATTAAAATGGGCTAAGTTATTTAGTGTATAAATATTTAAAAAGAAAGATGGCAAGCTTCCCTAGAATAAAAATGGCATAGACAAACAAATCCATTAATGCATTTACATGTTTTCACAAGTTCCTGAAATATCTACTTTTAAAACGATCAGATGTTGTGATGAAACAGCACAGAAGGATCCTGGGTAATGACATACTAATGAGTCACTTTTAGCTTGGCATTCATTATGAACATGGATATTCCTCTAGACCTTTTGTGTGCCTTGTTACCAAACTTGTAAAGCAAAGCCTGGAATAAGCAAGGAAGACTCAGAATCCCAAGTCTTTTTGTATTCTCAGCCTCGTCGATTTGAGTTAATAGCTGATTCTGGAATGTGAAATGGTAATCTATAAACCAGACAAAATAAAGTCCTAGTGATTAAAAAGTGACATTAAGGCGCATACGTAGCACGAAAAAAGATGGCCACTTAAGACAGAAGCTCCACACCATCTTGAGCATTAACGGAAGCCTCAGAAGTTAATCTCAGCCCAAAGCTACCCCAAAATAAGATGGCAACAATTCTTCGGCACCATGACACTGTAGGGAAAGAAATAAAGGAAAAAACATCCAAGGTGATCTCGCAGAGCTCTGTAGTCACTGGCTACCCTCTAATCCTCAGTTACACTCTCACTCAGACCGAATCAGAAACAAACCCAGCTAAGTACCTAGCCCTCTACAAAAAACACATAAGTGATGTCTACGGAATTCTTAAGCTCTTATTAAAGAGTGCTGTATTTGGAATGGGACATTTGGCCGTGACCAAAATCCTGCCGGCATTCCGCTGCCAGGACACTTCGCCGCAGGGCAGCTCACCGCGGGACATTTCGTCACGATGTCTGATTGGAAAGATTTCCCTCCCTGACTTAGAATCCCAAGACAAACTTACATTTATTATGCAATTGGAGGCTGACCTGAATGAGGAATTAGATGCAGACTACATTATTTGAGGCAATGGCCAGATTCTCTATATGCACAACTGTAAAAGAAAACGCATACAAGTAATGCTTCACTGGTACAAAAATCCACTAGCCATATCCAAATATGTCCCAGTATACTCACCATTGTGCCCTAAGGGCTGTGGTGAACATGCATTTTTCTATCACATGTATTAGACATGCCCTCGAATTATCGATCTATGGCATCAGATAAAATCTTGGCTTCAACAAACCCTAAAGATAGACATTCCCCTAGATCCATGGCTTTTGCTCTGAAATAGACCCAAGACTAGAGATGGGTAAAAAGAAATTGTGGATTTGAATCTCAAAAAAGCCAATCTGTATTTTTGGATTCTTTTTCTTCTGTAAATCTTTTATTTAATCTCACCTGGCCTCAGTAACTCTTTGCCCTCTGTACATATTATTACTTTGGTCTTGAAGTCCTCTCAAGGTTACAAATACAATCAACACAATAGATATCCCTTGGGGACATGCTGCTAGTAGTGTGCATTGCAATGCATCAGCTGATTTAGCTCACACTGCTAGAACTGTTGTTCTGAATAACAGAGATTGTGTGGGTTCAACTTCTGATCCTGGTGGGACTGACATCATACGCCATTCCTAAGGTGCCTTAGACTTGTCAACCCAATAACACCCTGTGTGCTGTGAGAAGCCAGTGGAATAGCTTCCTGCAGTTTATAGATTTGTTTTTATTTTAAAATAAAGTATTTCAGTTAAGTATGTCTCACACTCTGATAGATGGCACAGTGAATATTATTGTCATGTAGCACTAAAATGAGCACTCATACCGTTAGTAGCTCCCTCCCCTTGGCTTCTTTTAAAAGCAGACCACTACCACTTCCTGGTTGACAGTTTAATATTCCTCGTGGAGCACGAAAATGGTGAAATAGGGCGGTCACTACGTAAAGGAACCCAGCCAAAAAATAAAATAAAATCAACTTTAATAAATGGTAATGCTGTACATCACAGAAAAGACCTCTGACGCGTTTCATCCTGTCCTGGGGACTTCATCACAGATGCCCTCTTGTTAAAGTCCCAGGACAGGATGAAACGCGTCAGAGGTCTTTTCTGTGATGTACAGCATTACCATTTATTAAAGCTGATTTTATTTTATTTTTTGGCTGGGTTCCTTTACGCAGTGACCGCCCTTTTTCACCATTTTCCTGTTACTATTTGGGTGGAGCACGCAGGCAGTCCCTTCTGCATTGGGAGCCGTGTCTCCCTTCCAGCGTGCAATGTGTGGTGCCGCCCCCTGGGGTTGTGAGGAGCACCAGAGCGCAGGACACGCCGGGTCTGTCCCAGAAGAAGCTCTTCATTTCCTGCGGTGACGTCACGCACGAGCGCAGGGTTTACAGAGCTGGGACCGGCAAGAAAACAGAACGAACAGTGAAGACACCAGGTCGGGTAAGGGCAGCAGGTTGTAGTTTCCCGTGAGTACAGGAGAGAGGCATCCACGGTTGCTTATCCTCCTGTCTCTATCTATTCCCTGCTCACTAGCCCCCTACCCAGGTTATTAGTATGTCTACCGTTCTTCCTTCAAGACTCTCATTCATTTATCACATTATCTGCAGCAGGACTGTCATTTTTATAGTTATACATACTAAATGTTGCATTTTTTCAAACCACCAGTCACGTGCACATTGTTGAGCACCGGACAACACGGGGTTTATTCCCCTTACTCTACATATCCTCGTGGAGGACACCTGAGATACCTGTGAGATTCGCTAAAAGATTGATTAGCTACATGTGTAAACAGTGAGCAGCTCAAAATTATGATGAGACAGTAATACTCTCTATCAGCTGGTTTATCTCACATTGCTACAGCTGTGGCCTAGAAAAGCAGTGGTTGTGGGTTCTAGTCCTGTTGGGTCTGATACCATTCCAGTCATTATGGTACCTTATCTTATCAACTCTATATAGTTGGCATGGAAATCCTTTTTATGAAGTGTGGGAGGGAAGTTAGGCTAATGGCTATGCAAACTGTATTTAAATATCTCCCAGCTGGGTACCCTCCTTTTAACAATTCGGCAGCCGATTCTTAAAAATCCACCCTGATTGTATTCAATGACGGATTTGAATTAATCTGTCCGGATTTTTTTGTATCCAATCCACAGACAGATTTTTGTGGACGAGACGGATTTTGTCAAAACATTCCGTGGAATTCCAAGGAACTGATTTGGACTGTTCTGCCCTTCACTACCCAAGATCCCCCAAGATTTATCTAGATCTTAAAACAAGTTAATCACACACATAGCAGCTATTTCGCTTCTGGGGGTAGTTGCTATCTGGAAACAGAACAGAATACCATCCCTGTCTAGGATTCAGAATAAACTATGGTTTATATGCCAAATGGAGAAAATGACCAGATACTTAAATGACACATGTCAACATTTGTAAAAGGTCTGGAAGCCCTGGCTCCTCTAGGCAGGAAACGCCCATGTGAACCCCAGAACAATCTTCCTGTAGCTTAATTTCTAGTCCCATACAAATAGCCATAGTGGCCTGTTATTCTAGGGCATACTTTCTGTATAATCAGAGGATTGCATTGTTGAGGTTCTACACATTGACATGGGTGCCTAGAGCGAACTCTCTATTTTTGACAATGGCCCCTCCCCCCCTTGGGGTTTAGCGCTTTCTATTGGTCTCCTTTGTTGGTTCCTAGGCTATCAGTTTCCAGGTCACTAGGTAGGAGAGCATTGAACAAGGAATACGCTTGGGGTTGGATAGCTTTCTAAGCAGCTACTGTCATGTACCACACACATAAGGACTACAGCCTGTTTGAAGGTGTTGATGGCTGCACCGATAACATGAAAAAAAGGAGCCAACTTACACTGGTAGGGGCTTGGACAAAATAACGAAATAGTCTACCACACCATCCAAGTAAAGCTTTGCTTCACAGTTTGAAACAGAGCATTGTCTTAATCTCATCAGCAAAAATCTCTCTTCTACTGAGATTTAATTCCAGCTGTTCTGTTGTGACTTGTGTTGGACCAATACGTGCGGACACTGCCAGTCCTATCTTGACCAAGTAATTAAAAAGCTGTTGTTACCTGAGAAAACCACTCTTCTTACCCTCCATATCTGTCCACAATAGTATACATAATAAAATATCATGGACTACTTATTAAATCCTTTCAAAAAAGACTATCACTTGTAGACATTACGCTCCACAAATTGCAGTGACGACTCTGTCAGTATCTGTCTTAAAGACGGTAAAAGAGTGTTTTGGGAAGGCAGCGTATTCTTGCTAAGCCTAATATGTCAACATTCATTGAAGTGCACATTGTACTAAATGTCAGGAAGGGATTTCATTGTGAAGCTCAGGTTCCTGAAACCTTCTGTCAGGGCCATGTGGGCAAAATACTTGTCATACTTTTAATTAGGAGTGACCAATTGCCACCCTACATTAAGAACGATATTGTGACATATCTCACTAATTTTTATTAAGATAACTAAAACTCTTGAGACTGCAATTACCAAACATCAGCATGACAGGTCTTTATGTAAGTCATCCCGGTGTATTTAACATTGGCAGCCAATGTCGGAACGAAACCTCTCCATATTCCTCATTGCCATCACTGTCATTGTCAGAAGTGAACACGTGTTGCTGGCCTCTGGCATAGTAAAGACTCTTCCCTTTACTTTTTTATGTGGCTTTTAGTAACATAATTATAATTGCTTACGATTGTAAAATCACTTTAATTGAGATATGTAACTCGAAATAGTACATTTTTAAACTTTTTTTAACATTACTTTTCTTTAATACCTCATGTTTACGTTGAAATCCTGCTATTAACGTTTAGAAAAAAATAATAGGACATTATACTTGTACGTTTTTATAGACTTGGCTACCTTAGTGTCACTGCAATATTAGAAATAATGTAGCAATCCCCCTCTATTGTGACCTCCAAGCAAAAACAACACAGAAAAAATAGCAAAGATTGAATGATCTCTAGCGTTTACCACAGTGCTATTCTGTGAATAGTTTGTAGCCTAAGCGCCCTGTCCTCTATTCAATGAACTCTCAACTTTGAATGTGTTTTAGCAAACAAACTGCTGAAGCACTCTTCTCAGTGTAGCACCGTTTCCCCCACCCTAAGTGAGATCATAGAGCTACCGTGTATTCTGGTGCGGTGCATACCTTGTGGGAAGAAAAGGGGAGCGCAACTCGTTCAGTGGTGGATATGTGGAATAAAAAAATGATACAATAGTGCAACACAGTCTCTGTTGGTTATACTCCAAATTCGGTAGATTTCTATAAATTCAGAACTCACATTTTCTCATAAATTAACGAGCATGTAACCCAAACTGATGTGGGTAGTGTGGTAAATTCGTGTAGGTTCTCTCTCTCTCTATTTCTCAGGGTTCTTGGGGATACTTTGATTTTCTCAGGTTGCCAAGGTATCAGCCATATATATGGGAGAATGGAAAGCCATACATAGTGTGTACCGTACAAAAATGAACACTTTAATTGCTAAAAACCCATATAGGTGTATGCTTACATCAATAAAACTTGTACCAGACACATAGGAAAAGCAAACTCTGTGTCCCAATCCTCACCCCCTCTGCCAGACTCTCCCGTTGTGTCACTTCCGGTTCACCGGCGTCTCACTTCCGGTATCGCGGCATGGCTGAAATTCACCGAATGGAGGGAACTCTAAGGTGCAGATCGAGTACAGGTGAGTGGCGACAGCAGGGCGCTTCCGACTCTACGCGTTATGCTGTCGTCGCTTCGTCAGGAGTCTATGATTGGCTTCTCATTCTTCCAACTTATAGCAGTTCTCTTGCTCTCATTGGTCTGTAGGTATGTCTATAAGCACCATGATTGGTCTATGTTTAACCAATGGGAGCGCTGTGTGTACGAAGTATAGTACAACATTCTGACGCATTATCACATGCATATACAAATTATCTATTTCGCAAGATACAATACATTATATCTCCTACCTCTAATAAAATTATATAAACAAATCTGTCTATTATTTATATGATGTGGCTGACATATCACACCATCCAAAAGGGATCATGATTGTCTTTGGGAAACGGGAACATATTACTTTATTATCTAAAATGGACAATATAGACTATAAATGCATAGTCCTCATATTATACAGAGGAGATGGAGGACGAGGAAGATGAAGGGAAAAAGAGGAAAAAGAAGAAGAAAACAGGATTAAGTACACGGACATATATCCAAATCATCATATCAATCCTATGAATAAATTCTAAACAATCAAAATACTATAGAATCAATGTAATCACTCACTAGGGATATAAAAAAAGCAAAACGTTACATATATTATTATAAGATAAAAATATAAATGAAATAAAAAATATTTGAAGATTGTCCTATCTCTATAAGGGTATGGTGATGGCAAAGGGTCATAGGAAAGCGGCAATGTCTATATCGACATTCATGCCTTCAGGGTTCATAGTTTTCATTTTATGTATCCAGAATGTCTCCCTTTGTGATAAGAGAGACACCCTGTTGCCGCCCCTCCAATGAGCCTTCACTCTCTCTATCCCTCTGAAAGTCAGACCTTTTGGATTACTTCCATGACATAATTCAAAATGTTTCGGTACTGTATGGCTCTGCAGTTTTCTTCGTATATTTCCTATATGTTCTAATATTCTAATTTTCAGTGGGCGAGCGGTGCGGCCTATGTACTGTTGTCCACATGGACATTCAATTAAATAAACTACAAAATCCATTGTACAGTTGATGAAATCTGTTGTACAAAATTTCTCTTTTATTGTATTTGAATAAAAATGTGTTTTCTCATTTGAACCATATTCACAGGCCTTACATCTGCCACACTTATGGAAACATATAGGGGATTTCAGCCATGTAGTACTCAAAATTTCTATTTTTCCTTTC
Source organism: Ascaphus truei (assembly GCA_036426205.1). NCBI lineage: Eukaryota > Metazoa > Chordata > Amphibia > Anura > Ascaphidae > Ascaphus > Ascaphus truei. The sequence continues at coordinate 2,772,416 of CM071571.1, read as the reverse complement.
TTAAAAGTGCTTGGAGCTAGTCTACTCTTCAAATTGTTTGCTTTCTTAAAAATAACTTGTGGTCTTTCTGGTATCTCACTTCCTAGGATTGGGTAATTTCTAAGGACATGCCAATGTCTATAAATCACATCTTTAATTTTATTTGCTTCTCGATTATATTGTGTGATAAATGTCGACTGGAAGTCAATCTTCTTTTTTGATGGCCTTTCATCAGTTATATTTGGATAGAGGATTTTTTCCCTTTGTAACTCATTTGTTCTCAATACAGCTTTGTCTATGTTACTTTCACAATATCCCTTTTCTCTAAACTTCTCTATCAGAATTTCTGACTGTTGTTTGTACATATTATCATCGGTACAATTTATTTTAATCCTACGCAGCTGTCCATATGGGTTATTTGCTAACCATTTAGGATGGTGCAACTAGAGCTATCGATATAATTGTTGGCATCTACTTTTTTAAATAGATTTTTAGTTTTAATAGCCCCATCCTCTATATATATTATCAGATCCAGAAATTCTATCTCTAATTTACTATTATTTGATGTGAAACATAAGTTGCGGTCATTCCTATTTATATATTCCAGAAACTTATCCAGCTCCAATTCACTGCCCCTCCAAACTATGAGCACATCATCGATATATCTCTTCCATAGGACCAGGTTCGCACCGAATTCATGGTTAGACCAAATATCATCCTCTTCCCATATTCCCATGAAAATGTTGGCATAATTCGGTGCGAACCTGGAACCCATGGCCATGCCACACAGCTGGAGGAAATGATCGCCATCAAAATTGAAGAAATTATGTGTCCAGATAAACTCTATTCCTTTTAATAGAAACTCCATCTGTTCTTCCAATATATTTAAATCTCTTGATAATATACGTTTCACTGCTTCTATACCCTGCTGGTGTCTGATTGAAGTATATAAAGCTGAAACATCACATGTTACAAGGATAAACTCATTATTCCATGTCAGATTATTTAAAATCCTTAGAACTTCACTCGTATCTTTTAAATGTGATTTATTTTGGACAACATATTTTTGCAAAAAATAATCGATATATTCTGAGATATTTGCCGTCATAGAGTTTATTCCCGAAATTATGGGCCTACCAGGGGGGTTGGTTTTATTCTTGTGTATTTTAGGCAGGAAATAGAATATTGGCATCATAGGATATTCATTTTTTCAAATATCTTAGTTATTCTTCTGTGAGTATCCCTATTTCTCTTCTTTCTTGTAAAAACTTCTCTATTTCTGCCTGAAATGCTTTTGTTGGATCCCTGGGTAATTTTCTATATGTATTCTCATCCATTAGTATTCTTTCTGCTTCTTTGATGTAGAATTCCCTATCCATTATTACAACCCCCCCCTTATCAGCTTGTTTTATAATGATATCTTTATCTTTACTTAGTTGTTTGACTTCTTCTCTTTGTTCTTTACTGAGGTTGTTCCTATATTTATTCTCTTGACTCACTATCTTTTCAAAATCTTTAATTATCAATTGTAAAAATACTTCTAAATGATGTCCTTTTGAGAAACTAGGGTAAAACGTGGATTTTTGTCTTAATTTTGTGTGTTGGAAAATATCTTCCTTTGACTGACTTCTCTCTTCAACATTACTTAAAATACCTTTATTTTTAGATTAAAAAAACCTTTTGGTTGTCAATTTCCTTAGAAATCTGTTGGCATCAATAAATATACTGAAATTGTCTGGCCCTCTGGTTGGGGCAAATGTCAACCCTTTAGAAATGACCTCCTCCTGAGTGTTAGTGAGAACTTTTGTACTTAAATTAAAAATGTTCCTGTTCGTGATCATATTCCCACCTCTCCTGTTTTCATCTTTTTTTCCTCTTACATCCTCCTCTCTTTTATATGTCTATAAGCACCATGATTGGTCTATGTTTAACCAATGGGAGCGCTGTGTGTACGAAGTATAGTCCAACATTCTGACGCATTATCACATGCATATACAAATTATCTATTTCGCAAGATACAATACATTATACATTACAATACATTTGAGCAGCATTTATTCTTATTTTCACCTATTGTACTTGTTTGCTATTGATTTGCACATTATTGTTTATCATTATATCACTGTTTAAGTCACATTATACCTATCACTCAATTACCTCCTTTGAGCGCTGTTAGAGGTTTTTCTCACTGCGCGGTGCATACCTGTCAGGTTGAACAGAAGGCCCTGAGAACACCGCGGTGGTATAGGGATGTGTCAGGACAGGCTCTCAATAATGTTCATTCGAAGCGCAGCACCTCCAGCCGGTGAGGATCCTGGTGCAGCCAGGATGGTCCACACTGGCAAGTCAGATAGTGGCCCAGACAAGTATCCACAACATATGGGTTCAATTGGGTGTTTATTACCCGCATACAAGTAGTCATGACAGGCACATTCCTTGAAGTAGTACCGACAGGGCTGGAGGCTCTGTTGGCCCCTTCTTAGCTCCTTATGGGATAAAAGGTAAGTGCTTCCACTCCACAGTGGGAGGGAAGAGAACCTCCTGACTTCTGGGAGAGTGTCAGCTTATGTACCCCAGGGGAGGGGCTTGTAACCCTGCCCCTTAACAGGTCAGGTTCGATACTGAAAGGCATTACATCATGGGCATGTGACCCTGCCAGAAACTCCTCCCCAAGGATGACACTCTCTGGTTGTTGTTAGGCCAGCCCCTAGATAAAGCAATAATGTATCTAGGCTGCAATGAGCAAGCTAGTCGTCCACAGTGCCTGTGTATAACAGGACTTATACTGTTAGGGCCAAAGGAAAAATAATAGCCAGAGGACTAGGCTACATCAATATTTTCTATAGGTGGAAGAGATACCCAGTACACTTCTCAGTATTTTATGTAGGTGGAAGAAATACCCGGCACTCTTCTCGGTATTTTACGTAGGTGGAGGGGATACCCGGCACTCTTCTCGGTATTTTATGTAGGTGGAAGAAATACCCGGCACTCTTCTCAGTATTTTATATAGGTGGAAGAGATACCGGGTACACTTCTCAGTTTTTTATGTAGGTGGAAGAAATAACCCGGC
>CM071571.1:2615994-2769236 GCA_036426205.1 Ascaphus truei | reverse complement strand
CTTCTCGGTATTTTATGTAGGTGGAAGAAATACCCGGCACTCTTCTCAGTATTTTATGTAGGTGGAAGAGATACCCGGCACTCTTCTCGGTATTTTATGTAGGTGGAAGAGATACCCGGCACTCTTCTCAGTATTTTATGTAGGTGGAGGGGATACCCGGCACTCTTCTTGGTATTTTATGTAGGTGGAAGGGATACCCGGCACTCTTCTCGGTATTTTATGTAGGTGGAAGGGATACCCGGCACTCTTCTCAGTATTTTATGTAGGTGGAAGAGAAAGCCGAAGGCAACTTTCAGTAGAATTTTGACCGAAGATCAAAGCTCCACTGAAAGGAACCTGCTTCAGGAAAATTATCTCAACCCCCAATTCTATATTCCATGAAGAACTTTTATATTAGAAAATTATAGGGTTTTTTTACTGGCTAGTTCAGGGTGCCAATTTAGGGATTTTGTATTGCTTTAAATTATTACTTTTTATTTTTGTTTTTGCCATCTTGCCTTTGGATTCATTTTTTGGAGGGGGGGGGGGTTGTGGTTGGCCATTGGCCCATTTTTAGGATTGGTTCTGGGGGGTTTGCGGTCCTGATGGTGAGGATGGCCTTCATAATGGAGGTGGGATGTGTAAAGTGTATATCTTTTTACAGGCTCCCGTTGAGCATCAATGTAGTTACCGAGGCTTTCATTGAGAGGGCATAGGTAGTCCCACTGACACTCAATGGTGTATCTTTACAATGTTATGTTTATTGCTGTATACAGTATGTATTATAATGTTTATATTATTACTAGCTGAGAGACCCGGCGTTGCCCGGGATGTAATGTTCCTGCTTCTATCTCTCTCTCCTCTCTCCTCCCCCCTCTCTCTCTCTCTTTCCCTGTCTCCCCCCTCCCTCTCTTCCCCCCTCTCCCCCTTACCCTGTCTCCCCCTCTCTCTCTCTCCCCCCTCTTCCCCTGTCTACCCCCTATATCTTCCCCTGTCTCCCCCCTCTTTGTTTGTCCCCCATTCCAATCAATCCAGCTCCCCCCCCCCTTTACAGGTCCGGGCGCGCGCCAGTCTGTGTGCGTCAGTCAGTGTGTGTGCGTCAGTCAGTGTGTGTGTGTTTTAGACAGGCAGCTCGTGTGTCAGTCAGTTTGTGTTTGTTGTTGTGTGCCCCCCCCCATCTGCTTTTTCCTCTGCCCCTCCTCTGCTTTTTCCTCTGCTCCCCCCCTCTGCTTTTTCCTCTGCTCCTCCCGCCTCTGCTTTTTCCTCTACCCCCTCCCCCCTCTGCTTTTTCCTCTGCTCTGTCGCGAAGGGGGGGGGGGGGCGTGGGGGCTGGTTGTTGATACCGGCTCACGCTCCCGGCTTCCCGGCCTGGCCGCTGGTCCGGGCGGGGGGTCGATATCTGCTGGCGCCACCTCGGCCGTGGGGGGCGGGGGGGGGTGTGGGGTAGTGATAGCTGCTGGCGCCACCTGGCTTCCTGGCCCGGCCGCGGGGGGGGGGAATGAGGTACCTGGCTGCTGGTGCTCCCGGCGGTAGTACTTTATGTGAGGCGGCGGCCACCACGTGTGAGAGGTGGCGGCGTCGGTTACTCGGCGGTAAGCGGTAGGCGGCGAGAGGTGAGGTGGAGATGGGGGGCGTTTGAGGTGAGGCTGTGGCGCCGAGGAGCATTCGCCGCTGACCCCATGGTTCACAGGCTGGGGTTTGCTGTGGGGGGGGGATGTGGGGAGAGGTGAGGCTGGGGCGCCGCTGGCCGTGGGTAGCGGTGCAGAGGCTGGGGTTTGCTGGGGGATGTGGGTAGAGGAGGTGGAGAGGAGGTGGAGAGGAGGTGGAGAGGAGGTGGTGGCGGCACCGAGGAGCGGGCAGCGTTATTACCAACGGGTGAGTGTGACCAATGAGGCGTGCGGGGCAGGGCTGGTCCACGGACCAATCTGATTGGCCAGAGGGTGAGTTACAGACCAACTGACCAATCAGATTGGCCTTCTCAGATTGGCCTTTGGGACAGACATACAACGTTTTGAGAAATATGTAGATAGATATGTTTTTTAATGTTGTAGTTTTAGTGACCCAAAAAATCAGCCACCTTTTGGGGGGTGGAGGTAGGTGGGGGGAAGGAGTGTTGGGGTTAGGTGCCTTGTCGAGGGAGGTTAGACTGCATGTGAGGTTCAGGGGTTATTCCCTTGTATACCACAGCCTCTATACCGCTATGACTTGCAATGGGTAAGCAGGTGGGAATGTAGGTGATTTAACCCCTTGGCTGCATTAGTGATACGGGATGGATGAATGATGCCCTTTAGGGGTTAATTTATTATATATTTAACAAATATGCCAAGTATATATAGTTTTTCTATACATACTATACCTGGTATCTTCTGGATTTAAAAACAAAAAAAAGTCAGCGGCGAAGTGCAAGTCCTTCAGGACTTTTTGGGGCATTTTGACAGCGCTTCGGGAGTTTTTCCCACTACAATTCCCCGAAAATATTTTTTTATATTTTTTTTATATGTTAGAATACGGGAAATGTTAAATATTGTATCATGGGAAATGCGACGAATATTGTTCTCTAAAGCCACTTCGGAGAATATAGAATATGGGACTAAATATTAAAAGTTTTTGATGTATCTTAAATTATGAAATACGCATAAAACAGCAGAAAAGTTTTAATGTGGCTGTATATTTTTTAATTCCTCACCATTATACATAGCTAACTAGAACGGGTGCTGTGCAAATACTGTACAGTTCTCAGTGATGTTATGTTGTGCCTGAATTTATATTACTCATTTAAAGTAAGTCAACTGAAATAAATGTATTTCATTTTGTCCAAATGAAAAATGTACATCATCTATTTTATTTTAAAGACTTACTTAAAATGAAAACTTTGATCTTATGAGACGTATTAACTTAAGTGTAATGAATGACATTTCTCCCTGTGATGTATCTGCTGTAACATTGCTATAGCTTTGCAGCTCGGAGACCTCAGTAAATAAGCCCCTCTGTGCAGTACTACTCCCATACAGTGACAGGCCTTTCATTTAATAATTGTCCTGGCTGCATTAGGCTCCGCAATCGTCCCTTTAATAATAATAATAATAATAATAATAATAATAATGCTGCATCCACTTAGGACACTAACGTAACATTAAGGCTTTGGTCCCGCTGTGGTCGGCGGCGCACGCGGCCGCGGGCCGCCAGCCCCTTTCCTCCAGTCTGGAGGTCCCCTCTGGCTCCTACCGACGTGGCTGACTGCGTGCTGTGACGCGTCAGCCGGACGATGCTGCAAGCTCCTAGTGATTTGCAGCTCTGACGCGTCACGTGGTGCGGCAGTCAGCCAATGAGGGAAGGAGCTACGGGAGGGAGGCGGCGTGGGAGGGGAGCAGGGAAGGAGCTGCGGGGAAAAAGTGTGTGTGTGTGTGTTTTTGTGTTGTGGGGGGGGGACAAACGGACCCTCCGCTCAAACCACGCCCCCCCCCCCCGCTCCAGCTCCCGCTCCAGCTCCCTACAGACCGCAGGTAGCGGTCAATTGCCACTCAGCGCGCCGCCTGCATGCAGTGCGGGCGCATTGACTGAGGCAGCGGGGCCTTAGCCTAAGCCAGGATTTCTCCCGTAAAGAGTGTGGTATTAACAATAACAAACGTTTGTGATAATGAGATGCAAATGCAGTGTTATCGTATCACCTAAAATCCATTATGGGTAAGATACATGTTTATCACCCTCCTTTTGCTGTACAACTTTACCTCTCTATTGCCATGGTACTGTGTCACTAGCACATGTGCCGGGCTGCACAGGAGCCCATATAATTTAATGGTAGGTTGACCATAAATGTGACCATAAATGAGCAGTTGCGAGCGCCGACTGCGCATGCACAAACGGCGAGCGCTGACTGTGCACGCATGATGAGCGCTTGCTGGCTGCGCATGCACGATCAACGTTTGCTGCCCCCTTATGTGTATGTCAATCGGCACTTTCCGACCACGCATTCACGATGGGCACTTGCAAACCACTAGTGTGCAAGCGCGATCTATGCTTGCCGGTCACACATGCGCATGTGCGGCTGGCAAGCGTGGCCAGCGCAGAGAAAAACCAGGACAGTGACCAGAAAAATAACGACCTGGAACAAATAGCAAAAAGCCAGGACTGTCCCGGCTAAACAGGGATATTTGGTCAACCTATTTAATGGACTCAAATGCAGAAAAAACTGTCACTCCGCGCTGCTGCTGTCTTAGAATATATTGCACTGTATGCTGTCAGCACTCTTGCTGCCGTCTGTCTAAGGGACTCCACACCCCCTGAAAGGGTGAGCTCCCTTACAGGAACTCACAAACAAGAAAAAGAAAGGCAGAATGGCGCACTGAGTGACTATTGATTTTTATTAAAACCCTGAGGGTATAACATATATGTAAAAATACAATAAGTGGCTTAACTACTATTAATAAACACAACATACAATAAATAAAGTGAAGCTAACGACTGGACATTAATTAAACTTAAACTAACAATAGTCCTTTAACACAGGCAGCAGTGGAACAGAGAGCTCCAGGTGTCAGCTACATGCAGTAAAACAGAAGGGTCCGGACCCAATTTTACTCACTTGCAAAGCGAAGACACCCTCACTCTCTTGGACGCCAACTGGAAAATCTGCAGATCACGTGACCTCTTCGCATTTCGCCGGTAGTGCTTCGTCAGGAGGTCACATGATGGCGCTGCCCGTGGAATTATGTATCCATCTGCAGCCAATAGACATGCCTCATTCTAAGGCGTTCACTCCCTGAATGAGACATCAGCTGCAGAAAGGCAGCAATCAATCTAACTGCGCCTGTGATGCTATGCAACAATGTCCCAAGCATAGGACTAAATAATAACAAACTTAATATAGAAGTGTGCAAAGTGCACAGACCAGACAAGGTTGATGCCCTAAAAACCAACATATTGGAGAATGGATGTGCATCTCTCTTCAAACCATGTCATCCTAGCCACTTCCACGTTAAATTAAGGCTTGGCATTAGAGAGGAACTAAGTCATATCACTGAAACTTACAAAGATATCTTTATATCAGAGAAGATGGTGATGTTCTATGATGTACAGTGTTCCAGATAACATAAGATTATGATAAACCAGCTCCCTCAATGGAAGACAAAGATTTCCTGAAGATGATTGATAAATAACTTTTTAATGATAAATCAAACAGTTGGGTGGCCCCGGTTTTATTTAGTTCACCCAGAAGACATCTCCCGAACAACAGAGAATAGGCTATCTCTAGACTTGCTTCACTACGCCGCAACTTGGAAAAGAAGCCAGAGCCAAAGCATCACTTAGTGGCCTTCACGGAGAAGATATTCAACGGTGGTCATGCAGAACCTGCTCCTCCACCTAAGGAGGCAAAGCATGCTGGTACCTTCCATAATTTTGCATTTACCAGCTTCAGAAGCCTGGTCAAATCTGGGTAGTATTTGATTCAAGTGCTCAATTCCAGTGAGTCTCCTTAAAGGACATTCTCCTTACTGGATCAGACTTAATGAATAGTCTTCTAGGAGTGTTAATCCGCTTTTGGAAGGTGCCTATTGCCATAATAGCCGACATCCAACAGATGTTTCATTGTTTCCTCATTCAAGAAGACACCAAAAACTAAGGTTCCTGTGGTACTATAACAATGATGCTGATGACCAAATCATAGAGTGCACGATGAAAGTGCAAGTCTTTGGTAATAGTCCATCACCTGCAGTGGCTGCCTACGGACTCAGAAGGACAGCCTAAGAAGAGGATAAAGAAGATGTTACAGATGCTAAGAAGTTTGTCGAAAGAGATTTCTATGTAGAGGATGGGCTAAAATCAGTCCCTACAGAAGAGGAAGCTATCGACTTACTGAAAAGAATTCAACCGACGCTAGTATATGCCAGCCCACAAAATAGCCTCTAATAGCATCATAGTGATGAAAGTATTTGATTCAGACGATCACGCTAATGATCTGAAAAATGTAGATCTTGGTGTCGATATGCCACCTACTGTATACAGTGGAATGTAGCATTGAGCTGTGATCTTAGAGAGGACACATTCATGTTCCAGGTATCCATCGAAGAAAAGACATACACCCAATGTGGAGTCCTGTCTATGGTCAACAGTCTCTATGAACACCTCGGATTTGTAGCCCCAGTTAACATACAAGGGAAGTCTGTCTTTAGAGAGCTATCTGCGGAAACACGGGACTGAGATACTCCATTAGCTCCAGAAAAGCAACGAGAGTGGGAGGTGTGGAAGGATTCCTTGAAGACCCTTGAGCAACTGCAGATCCGACACACCAATACACCCATATCTCTCATTACAGCACAAACAACTAAATGTGTGTTTCCTCAGAAGCTTCTATGAAAGCCAGAGCAGCAGGATTTACTTAAAGGTTACGGATACAAATGGAGAGCAACATATCAGTTTTCATCCTAAGTTGGCACCACAACCTGACCACGCTATACCAAGACTCGAGCTGTGTGGAGCTGTGTTAGCAGTAGAGCTAGAAGAGCTCATAGTAAATTAAATTGACTGTAAACCAGATGTCATCAAGTTTTATATAGGTAGTAAAGTAGTGCTATGTTACCTATGCAACCAAATAAGAAGATTCTATGTATATGTTAAGCCAGAGGAGAGAACAAATCAGACTCCATGATCCTGGAGGCAGGTTCAACTCTCCCATGAAGGTTGACAATGTTTATGGTCAAAGTCACAACAATTGTCAAGAGCCTTAGTGTATCTAGGCCACAGAGCTTATATTTAGAAACCCTGACAGTGATCAGTATGGTAGGGGGTGGGAGACACGAGCTTCGGCCTGTGGTGCTATTGTACTTGTTGTATTTGTATATTTAGTTTTTTATTTAAAATAATTAAAAAGAAATGAAAAATAAATCTGGATTTTGATCGGGATTGTTATGGTTATTGGCATTATTTTTATCACAGCTGGAGGGGTGCGTACTGGTCAGTTTTGGTGGATATTTGGAGGAATGTTGATGGGGTTCAAAGGGTCAATGAATGTACTGTAGCAGCTGTTATACTTAATGCTAACACTAAGATTTCCGAAATCCCTTGTGAGATGTTCTGCTGAAATCAAATAATTTGCTACTGATGGCTCAACTTGTGTACATAAGACAAATTTTGCTAACTTATTAAAAATCCCACCATATCACGTGTTTAAAATAACAATCTGTACATGCCCATGCGATAGACTAGCATATAATTTACCTACACATGTATCCAGACATTTAAAGAAACACATTAAATGCAAATGTTATTTTTGACCTATTCACTAATGCTATATAATCAGCGGTTAAGCAGCGATAAGGGGCTTTCTACAGTGGGGTGGGGATGGGGGGAGTTTGTGGGGGGGGATTTGTGTAACCTTGTTTTATCATGCTGATTATGAAAGAAGCATGCAAATGAGAAGTTAACGCCAAATGACTTATTTATATCTTACATGCTATTCACTAAAAACCAATAACTCACAATATCTGCTACTGCCAAAATATATTGCCAATTTTCATCACCTACCCCAGGCTAGCGTTGGGTATATCTTACCTATGTATATAATGGCCATTATATGTTTATTCAAGATAAGAACTAGTACTCAAAATATATAATATTAACATTGTACAACATATAAATACACTAACCCAGGGGTGCGCAAACTTTTCTGTTTGCGCCCCCCCTGCTGCTCTCTCCCCCAGCTCGTACCCCCCCCCCCACCAGCTCTCTTACATCGGCAGCATAATATGATGTCACAACATCATTTGATGTTTCGTTGCCATGGCAACATGTTGCCATTTGACCCTGCGGCGTCTTTTGATGCCGCGTTGTCATGGCGATGCATCGCCAGAGAGCAGGTAAGAGGAAGTTACAGAGGCTTTGTGCGCTCCCCCGGCGTTTCATTTAAATGCTTTGGGGAAGAGTGCCGGGCCTCTGTAAGCACCGCGCCCCCCCAGAATATCGCGCACCCCTGCACTAATCCCTCAGAAGCCCAAGTGGCCAGCCCATGACAATCTGACCACTTGTCTTACTGGACGCCTAATAATTGCATGTGGATGTAATGCTTTTTGTATTTAATTTGTAGGGTGCTTATGCTGTATGTTAACCCCTTTGGTGCCTCAATTCATTATTTTGCAATACATTAGTAGCCTTAGGTGTCAAGGGGGTTGCAGTAAATAATTCTCTGGTTTTGTAAGAAACCTGATTACATAACCCTATGCTACAAACGTGTGATATCCCATCCTTCACATTTACATCTCTAATCATTGATTAACACTGATTTCTATGAGTTATCGCGTATTTGTCTTGCTGGCGTTATTTATCACAGCGGTAACACACGTTCCATGTATGTAAATGAGTAGCATATCCCGACCCATTTCCTGTATGAATAAATCATTCTAAGCAGATATGGCGGTAACATTTTAATAAAGCACAATGTTAACCCAGCTATATCAAGTAAATCAAGCCCTTGGAAAGTTATTTAATTCAACAGCTTTCTAGCTGTCATAAAATTAAAGATGTTCCAGTTACTAATAGGAACAATTTCATATATTAATGCTTTTTTATTTTCAAGATACTTGACAAGGAAAGATACTTTGAGAGGAAGATACTTGACAAGGAAAGATACTTTGAGAGGAAGATACTTGACAAGGAAAGATACTTTGAGAGGAAGATACTTGACAAGGAAAGATACTTTGAGAGGAAGATACTTGACAAGGAAAGATACTTTGAGAGGAAGACACTTGACAAGGAAAGATACTTTGAGAGGAAGATACTTGACAAGGAAAGATACTTTGAGAGGAGGAAGTACAGTACTTGACAAGGGGAAAAGATACTTGAGAGGAAGATACTTGACAAGGAAAGATACTTTGAGAGGAAGATACTTGACAAGGAAAGATACTTTGAGAGGTGTGTCGTGTTTCAAAGCGATCCAATAACACAAAAGAAAGACGTGAAATACGGTTTACAGATTGCTTTAAAGTAGGCTTTTCAATGATTTAAAAGAACGTGACTGGTAGGAACTTCCAAAGCAGCATGTTATATCCATATCCTTGCTAAAATCGGAGTCTGGCGGCCTACCTTGTCGCACATAGTCTTCAGCATTTTGGCATCATTGTTTCACAACAGATTCTAGGAAGGAGACCAAGCCCAAATAATTCTCCTTCCTTAATTATAAATGTGATTTGTTTGTTTTAACAGTAGAAATAGTCCACTTTGGATTGACTAAACATCTAAAAAGAGTCAGACCAGGGGATTTTGCTGCCAATTGGAAAATCTGGCATCGAATATAGATATCATATTGTAGGCCTAAGGCTGGTGGAATGTGAACATGTCATTTAGGCTCCTGGCTCATTTTCTGATGGGAGCTCAGTCATCCAATGCATGATGAGAACCCCCTGTTGGTTTGTTGGCCAATGAGTATTGGCTTTGACAATTAAGACAGCTGCTTCTAACTCCTTACAAATACATCTTAAAGATAAGTGAAAAGTTCATAGTAATTCATAGATACAAAGTTTGCTGAGGTGTGGCAAAATTAATTTGTTACAAAAGAAGAAGATACAAATACTCCAATTTAATACTAGCTGGCACTGAAGCTGCACTTATTCAGTAGTTATTTTAGTTCTCTACAAAGTATTTGTAATACGGAGAATGACAGGTTTATTTAGAAGATACAATGGGTGTGATGTATCAAGGTAAATTTGGAGCAAGATTTATACAAATTGCATAATTTTCCTCTTGTGTTTCTTCGCGTCAATGTATCAAGATCTTGCTTCCAAGTTTTGCGACGTTTGCGTCACTTTGTGATTTGGGGAGTGACAATAGGATTTAGGGAGGAGTTACCTAACAAACAGATTGTAATGAGATGCAGCGAACTCTGCGGAGAGAGAGAGAGAGAGAGAGAGAGAGAGAGAGAGAGAGAGAGAGAGAGAGAGGGAGAAAGAGAGAGATAGATTATATATATATATATGTATGGTTTGTATTAGAAATAGATGTAGTATTCTTGTAGTATATTTGTTATGTCATGTGGATTTTTTTATTATAGTTATATGTTAAGTTTGTTAAAGAGAGGAGTGTCGTTTGAATAAATCATCGTACATTTTCAACACTTATCTCTTTATGACTTCTCAAAACCAAAGGAGATATATAAATGTATCATCACAAATTATTTTATATATGTTTATAGTTTATACACATTTCTGTAATTCTTGAGCATTCATCTTTTATTATTTATTTTGACATATATTCACTATATAAATTCACATTATCCAATTTACACATATATGTTGTTTACACATTATACTGACAAAATTTCGTATTTTTTTTTTTTAAATATTTTTTTCTATTTAAATGTGTTTGTCACTTCACTTTATATCAGGTTCACAAAATATCAATGAAATGTCAATTTATTATTTGGTAAATATTTTCGTGAGTAATAGATTTACACCCTTCCTCTCTTTGTTTTACATCTGCTATCCATTTGCTGAGTCTTGCTCACTTCCAGACCAGCCCATCTGTGTTTGGCCAATTGGGACTGAGCAAGCACTATAAATGTGTTCTAATAACTCTCAAAGCCCATCCCTGACGAAGCACCAGTGTTGTGTGAAACGCAATTCTGGATAGCAAAGATGTCATTTTTGGCTGTTTCTTCTCTCCACCTGTCTATTGAGGTTCATTCTCCTACATTTTTGGGGTGTTTGCTTGCTGAATGTGCAGGCTACTGCCTAACATTTGGTCAACAGGACTCATTCCATTTGTGGAATATGTCTGGAGTAATCCCGTATTTATTTACATGTAAGTAAGAATTGAATCGCCAGTACTGTTAAAACAAATATTTTTATATTCTCTGCAGTGCGCTCTTGTCTTTTGTCTCTGTGTTGTTGAAACTGGTGTCAGACCCAACAGGACTAGAAGCCACAGCCACTGCTTTTCTAGGCAGCAGCTCTAGCAGTGTGAGCTAAACAACTGATGGCTAGCAGTGCTCCATTGTCTCTTACTAGCATATCTCCGAGAGATATCCACAGTATGTTGATGATTGTAACCTTGAAAGGACTTATAATATGTAATAATATGTACTGAGGGCTCTCAGTTACTGGTGAGCCAGGTGAGATGAAATAAAACACAGTTTTTCTGACACACACGTACAAACAAGGTGAAACACAGCAAATAAAGCAGATTTCAGAGAGAAAGTAACATAACTAAGTGAGCTGGTGACTTGAGTTATTACTTCTAATCTTATAAAGGATAAAGACAGTGGGCCATATTTGCTAAGCAGTGTTCTCCCATAAGCAGCTTCGGTGCTGGAATACATTACAGCCTATTCACATAAATGGACAATATGGTGTCTTCCCATGCCAGAATGTGTCTCACGGCAGAAGACTGCGTATTAGATATGCTTCTCTATCCCAGAATAGGGTAAGGTGCTGTGTACAGGTATGAGAACTCAATGGGAAGTAGAGCTAAAAACTAAGTATCCTGTGACAGCGGTGCAATCCATCAGCTGGTTTAGCTCACACTGCTAGAGCTGTTATTCTGAATAACAGGCAATATGGGTTCAACTTATGATCCTGTTGGTCTTCGACTGAACCACTGATTGAGCCACCTTTGCTGAAGCAGGGATATCCTGAAGACCTGACCTATTGGTGGTCCTTAAGGACTGGAATTGTCTACCCTTGGTCTAAGCATTAAAGCAGCTTTCCCTCCCCCCCAAAAAAGCCTATATGAGTTTAACTCCTAAATGTTTGTTTTTGTTTCAAGCATGACTAATCACCTGCTGGAGCACGATCCTGGATCTGAATCACTCTTCAGTCCCGGTTGTATATATCTTTTATTTTATTTTTCGTTTTTTATAGTATATGTTAGGCGCCATAGAGATACATTTCTTTCTCACGTTCTATTTCTCTGACCAGGGGGTCAGAGGTATATCACAGGCAGCCGCCTTTATTCTTGCAAATATAGAATATTAGGCTTTACATTCTATTATGACATTGGTGAGTACTATTTACTATATTAGAATTAGCGCAACCTTCCTTGTCGTCCTAAATGTTAATGTCTTACTCACTGAGCATACCCTGCACTTTAAAAAAACAACACATTTTGTCTACATCTCTGTCATTACTTTAGTTTTTTATTAGTACCATGTCATACTGTACCTTTAAAAACCTTCTCAAGGAAACTATTAGTGATTGCATTATACTGCATTTTGCACTTCAGAGTATTTTCCCATCTGTGTCTCTGCTTTCTCTATGGGCCCAGCTGCACAGTTCAGATACACTTTTAACATGTATTCTATGCTGTTGCATTATGCCCAATTGTGATGCATCAAAACAAGTCATACATATCACAGAAAGGGTATTTGATTAAAATGGTAACGTTGATTCTTTTTAAAAAGACAGCAGCAGCTGAACGGCACAATAAACTTTACACGTTTTACCGAGTCAATGGCCGATGAATGTGAACGCATTGGGGTACAGCACATGGTCTGCTTTCCTAGAACTGACTGTGCATGAAAGAGTTATAATGTATTATTCACTAGGTTGCCAAATCTATTTACGACCTGAAAGGAAACGAAATAGATGCAGTGATTTTTCATGAACTGTATATTTTAGAGAAAGCTGAACCCAGTAGACTTGGTAATTATGCAGTAAAACTGTTACTAAATTGCAGCTAGCAAAGATAATTTATAGAAAAGCTAACTACGTATTCTTTTGCTGTTTAAATGAAGTGGCATAACCTTGTATATTTTAAATGTCGTTTGATGTAGATAAAATATTTCCAGTGTTGCGCTACAGTTTGGAAAGTTTGGGCTTAGTTTGATATACAATCGGGCAGCTTTCAGACCACCCAAAGCACAGTGTGAAACCCCTGCAAATGTTTCCTTTTCATACTGACCAAAGATAGCCAGGTCTCTGAGATAATGAGATGCCACAAACCCCTCAGCATGAGAAATATGGACTTCTGGCTAATGAAACTGGCCGTGGGGCTTCCACACTTCCACATAAGAGTGGGCATTGGTCAAAGCTTAATAACAGTTTTGCATTTGGATAAAATGAGCTCATTGCTGTAACCAGCATCTATATCTGAGAAGAGATCTGTGAAACTATCCAAAATGCGGTTTAAACATTTGTAGCGTTTTTCTTCTCATTTTGTGTTTTTTTGCAAAACATTTCACCAAGCCTCAAAGGGCTAATAATGTTGATTAATTAGTCTTAGCTTTGCAATTTCTCAAGATTTCAGTTAATTGTATTTATTTATTTATAAAATCTTTTACCAGGAAGTAATACGTTGAGAGTTACCTCTTGTTTTCAAGTATGTCCTGGGCATAGAGCTAAGAATACATTGTTACAATACACAGTTACATACTGTAAGTGAGCAGGGTATATATTACATACAAGACATAGCAAGCACAGTTAGAGATAATATATATTATAGGCGTATGAAACAGTTACAGACCAGATTAAAATGTGAGACAGCCTTAGTTTTGAAAGAATTTAGACTGGTGGCGGCTGTGAGAGTCTCCGGTAGATTGTTCCAGTTTTGGGGTGCACGGTAAGAGAAGGAGGAGCGGCCGGATACTTTGCTGAACCTTGGGACTATGAACAGTCACCAGACAGTGAGAGAATCATGGTGTATGTGTCATATTTATATATTTGAACCGGCATTTATCTGGTTAAAAATATGACTTTTGTTGTAAACATTACACCTGAGGAAGGGGTTCACGCCCGAAACGTTGCGGATCCAGGTTTCTACAATAAAACCCTGTGGACGGACGTTCACAGAGGTACACAATTAGGAGGCTTTATAATGTGAAATTATAATAGGCTTTATTGTGCCTGTTCCTTTTATCAGAAAATTATCCAAACACAGGGGGGGGGGACAAAGCTTCCATTCACTTGGGAGTATTTCTAGTGAAATCCTATGCAATTAGTTCACATCTCCCTTAGTCAAGCAGTTCTCGCAGCCCCAAAACATATAGCATGAAAATAAGCAGATATAAGCAGTCTCTTAAGAATAAAAGTCTTATCTGTTTCTTGGAGGGAAAATCTCACTTCCTGGTTCAGCTTCAGGTGCAGTAGTTTTTCCTGTGTCTTGAATTCAGCTCTGCTGTGCAGAGCTCAAGACCGCTCAGCTCCAGAGTCCTGGGTTTCTTTTGGTCAGTCTCTCCTGGGACTCAAGAACCTCTGCTCTGTCTCTCCAAAGGTCAGCTCTCAGTCAGAGCTAGGGAGGAGTTACTTCCTGTCTCAAAGGCAGGCTTTTTCTACTACCTGTAATCAGGCAGGTGGTGCTAGTTAATTTGCTACCAGCAGTTAACCACCACACTGCTGGATTAGAGGCACCTTTGTGAACAGGGATAAGTCCCCTGTTACAAACCCAATAAAAGAATAATGTCTTGTTGTGAGACTACGTTTTCAGCTTTTATACTGATCGAAATGGCAGAGTGGATGTCCCAACCATACTTGAAAAACCGGCACCAACTGAAAATCAAGAAGAAATACCATCACCTAATGCAAACTGCGGTAAGACCATATATAAAAATATGACGTAGGAACTCACTTGTCTCTTCGATTATTCATTCCAGCAGCTTACAGATAATGACATACAATATACTGCTAATGAAAAACAGTACAGCAGTGTTTCAGGGACCCCTGGTCCCTTGATTAGGGCTCCCAGGTTGACTTGATAAGCCTGCTCACCTGGCTCACCTGGCTCGTTAGAGTGTCTGTAACTTTCAGTGTTCTGGGGCCCTGTCTGAGAGAGACCAACGCTAAAACTCTGGGGAAGAGAAGACTGCCGCAAAAGTCTGTTTATATTGGAGCTATTGCTCTTTTGTATCCTGGACTTGTACTGCCCTGGCTGGGAAAAGGTTAAAGCCCTTATCAAGGACTTATGTTTTTGTTAACCCTTTATATGCGGAAGAAAAACTCAGTTTTGTTCCACCTTTTTTGAGGCTAAATAAAAAGCCTATATTCAGACAACCTCATGTGTTGTGCATTGTCCCTGCACCATATGTTGTTACTAGTGGGATACTGAGGCCACTGCATCCGAAGGGCCACGCAAAAAAAGGAATGGAACTTTTTTAAAGAGTTTTTATGCAAACAGGCCAGACAAAACAGCGAACAGGACAGGCACAACGGACTACTACTGCAGCAGCAGGCAGAGCGAGATGAATAAAAAGCCAGGCAAAATAGCAAACAGGCCAGGCAACTGGACTAATACTGCAGCAGCAAGCCCAGCTCTAAACCCAGCTCCAAACCCAGAAGCACGCAGCCCATCCAAAGAGGGGAACTTCATAGGATGTCGAACGCAGGACCCACCCGACTCCTGGTGTCCATTCTCCTCTCCACCTGAGAGGTGTCCACATCAACCCCCTGCAAATGAGCCCACTCCATGTGCTACCTGCGGGGGACAGGGCCACGTCATATGGAGTGCCCGCAGCTGGATTATTCCTTTAGCAGGACCGTTGCCTCAGGCTTCCCCGGAGAAAGCTGCATGTCATGGCTACTTTCTGTCCTGATTGGGGGTAAATCCGTCCAAGACCTTGTGGGTTCATTATCTGGGAAAACTCTTGTCCTCCAGGAACCTATGCCACCTGAAGTGCTTTCCTATAACTACCCGTGGAGCATAGAATGTATACATGGCCATGTAAAATACTCACATTTTCATTGTGGTGATTCAAAACGTACGTGCAGATTTGTTTCCTGTGTGCTTTTGTTGCATGGAAATTTTCTCCCTGAATGGAGTGCCCTCAAGGTAAGTAGTCGCCAAAGGTGTCTGGAAATGTGAAATATGACTACCACTCTCCCTTGGGGTGGATGCCTAATGGGTCTGACCTCACCAACCCCCCCCCCCCGGGAGATTAATGAAGCCAAAAAAGTATATATATCAGGGACAGTGGTCTGCTAGGACCCCAGAGGGGCCATTATTTAGCCCAATGTCTAATTTAACCCTTTGATGGACATGGGGACCTAGTCACAGCATTAAATCAGCACTTGAATGTAAATGACACAAAACAGCTACATATTGGTTACTCTATGAATGATAAAAAAACATGTTTAAAAAAATAGCTAGTGAGTCTATTATTCTTAATAGGAGCACAAATCAGAAAGAAGTTAATTAAAAGCAATTACATCATTCAAGCTCTGAAACAACCTTTGTAAATAAATAACATGTGAAGCAGAAAACACAACTGATGATGCATATAACTCAAAATGAGAACCAAAGGGTGTCACCTGACCTCAGAGTACAGGTTTGATTAAGATAGCACCATAGATTTGGTGAGAGGGAGCTAACTAGACAACTATATTGAATAAGGTTAAGAGAGAAACCACCTCTGATTGTCTGGATGTTGCGTGATCACAAAACCATGAATGAGAAATCAAATAGGTAATAGTGATATATTATAAATGTCACTAATTAACTGGAAAGCTGACAGATAACTATAATATCACTGACATAGGAAAAGGACCTGTGAGCTCGCAGATAGTTGCTTTAATATAAAAGAAACTTATAGGTAAAAAATGTTAAAAGAAGATACTTATGAAGGTGCCTAAGCACTGGAAACTAATCCTAATAATCATATAGTGTCGCGTGGAAGGAGATAACTCTATATATTCTAATAACCACATTGGACTATTGTGAATGCAGAAATTAATGTCCGCATTGTTTAATGATATTGGAGGGAGGTGAACTTAGAGAGTGTAACGGTCATTCATATAGGGCAGTAAGTATAGACATGGCCTTTAGCACTCATGGGAAGAGAGTTCTCTTGTGTCAGGGTAGTGACTCATAAAACTGCGGTCTCGGTTTATGCCACTGGTAAGTGTCCCGAACAGTGGCATAAATTTGTATTAATGCAACCATCTCTCTTTCGGTGTTGTAAGATTACCTTTGAGTATGGCCACCTTCAGATCGTTGATCTTATGGTCAGAATCAGAGAAATGTTCCCCCGACAGGACTGTCTCATGTTCCGCGTGTGATGCTGTGGCGATGCAGATTCATTCTCTTGTTTAACCCCTGTCCCATCTCATCAATAGGGTTGCAGTCTCCTGGGCATTTCATGCACATGATGAGGTACACGACATAGCTGGAGCAACAGGTGAATGTTCCTTTGATTTTGTACTCCATATTCCTGTGTGGTATTTGTATTGTGCCCGCTTTGTGGAGCATTGCGCAGGTTTTTTCATCTTGCGTCCTGGCATGGTCTCGTCCCGCATTCATTTGTCCAGCTGAATACTTTACACCTCACCATCCTTTTCTTGAGATTACGAGGTTGTCTTTATGATAATAAGGGTGTTTCAGGGAAGACCTGTTGCAGTTGTATCTTCCTGGAGAATGGGTTGTAGTTCCCTGGTGATCTTGTGTAGGGCTTCTAATGCCGGAAGAAGAGATCGTGTATCTCGAAAGCTTGCACAAATAAAAGCATTTCGTTAGCCACAGAACGGTATCGTCTATTTGTTTTTGATTATTACGTTCGGCTAACACGGTATAGTTTTTTTTTTATTTTTGGCATTTAGACAAGAAGCGCAACAAAAAATCCTCTTCATGGTGAAGTATATTTGTTACGACTTATAATGAAGAATTACATTCACAATTTAGAAAAGTGAAATCAGTGTATCTGAAAAAAAGTAAATCTCCTCTTTAGGTGTCCTTTGGAGAGCCTCCTACGCTGCCTCCCATTCATCTGGAAAGATGCAGAGCGTTCAGCTGTGCTGGACATAGTTGTTCCGTGCAGCGTGCAATCAGGGAAGTTCGTGCTTGAGCCATGATGGATCCTCAGAAGGGGAACCCACCTGTCTAACGCGTTTCATGACTGAGACGTCACTTCATCAAAGGATGATGTGGGAGTACTACTACTGGCTTAAATAAGTCCGAGACAGACCAATGAACCAATCAGTTATGAAAAGGAAAATTCCTTGCCTAAAAATGTACCTGATATATAAAAACAGTATATATAGGCATAAAATTGTATAAAGAGGAACGAATATAGAGATATAAATAAATATTATGGAAAATATATAAAAAATAAAAGGTATAAAAATACAAAAGTGGTCAGTATATTGTATACCTCATGATGAGTAATAACTATAGGGAAATCATACTCTGGAGAACCCGGACAAGTTGATACTAGTTAATGGAGTGCCACTATCTCCTGCTGTGAATTTGTGTATGTATATAAACTGTAAATAGTGGATTGCTGGCACACCTCCGCAAAGCAATTGTCAAAAAGGGGCAAGTGCACGAATCATAACAATAGAATATAGAGATACTTCACCAAAACCAGGTTGAAGAAGAAGACTCAGCACTTCAATGATGATTATCCAAAAATTCTGATGCAATACATATAGTCCACATACAGATGTCAATGGCACTCAGTGTATTCCAACGCCTCCCAAGAGGCACTCGATGATTCTTCTATGCCCTGCACCTCTAACTCAGATGCCTGTCAGAGCAGGGACATGTCTACGTCTTATTCCCTCCAATCCTTGTTCTTGATAGTAATCCTCGCTCTGGGTCGCGTAACTGCAACGATGTTGTGTGTTTCCATCGCTAGTGTTCCAGTGCTCCCTCTATCAGTGTAGGGGCCGGGCCACATCTCATTCCATTCCAATTAAAAGGACTCTGTTACACGATATACAAACATTAGAGGAATCACCTCCAGTCTATTATAAAAGATAATGCAGTAGAGCATAGAGGCACGCTCAGCATAAATCTGCACTGTCTTCCAATATTCCCTTATACAGATGTAGCAAGACTTAATGTTCTCAGTGCAACATGCAGCCGCCAGATGGCACTTCAGCAGCGGGCAATCATGGCCCCGAAAACCGAAAGCGACCCGGGAGGATTAACTCTGCGGGGGTCCATGCTTCTGAATGGGACACCCGCAGCATTAATCCTGCTGGACCAGCCACCACTCTGGAAGAGCTGCACAGAGGAGTTCCAGAGAGTAGTCTCTCTCTGTCAGGACCCACGCACAGGGACTGCTTCATTCAGGCAGCTCTTTAGCAGTCAGCTCTGATGACTACAACACCTGACCTGTTTTCCCTGGCCTATAAGAAGGCACCTCACAGTCTCTTCCTTGCTTCACAACTTTCCGGCTACCTGTTTGCTAGTTGTGTTGCTCCCTGCTGCTGTTTGCTTTCTACTTTTGAATTACCTGGTTCCTGATTTCGGCTTGCCCCCTGACCTTCCTGTTTGCCACCTTCCCTGAACTTCCACATGTGTCCTGAATTCATACCTTTGCTTCCTGCCCTGGTCCACTGCTACCTGCTACTTGGAACTCTATCTACCATATATTCTGCTGATTAGAATTATGGCAATTACCTCTGATGAGTAACACTATTATGACTTTCATTGACTCTCACCATAGGCACACCACCAAACCTGATACTTTCTGTGTCTCCCCAAGCAGCTCTGAAGCAGTCTCTGTATCTGTTCTGCCCCTTGATAATGTTGATGACCGAATATGGATATCCATGTCATGGGGGGGGGGGGGGGGGGGGTATTATTGGACCATATTCAGTCATCTACCTGATCAATGGGGTTGGACAGGACATTTAAATAATTTGTGATGCATAAATCGCTAAAAATGCTAATAAAAAAAGCGATTTTCATTGGATATATTTTTATGTTTGCAGAGTAGCAGATTCTTTCTATCAACAAGACAAGCTCTATCAATCGCTGTCTGTACTTCACCTATGACATACTCCCTATTAGTAAATCTCTCACAATTGTAAATAAAGTCGTTAGTCTCTCCCTATCGTCACTTATTGTTCTAACAACGTCCAGCATTTGTGAGTACGGTAACCCTCGTTTAAATGGTCCTGTGTGGTGACTAGATGCTAGCAACAACATTTTTCAATCCATTTCTTTGTGGTATAATCTTGTCCCCAGACTGGTGCCTACTTTATAGATTACCATGTCCAAAAAGCATATTTGTTGCTCACAGAAAGCCAAGGTAAACCTGATAGTAGATTCCATGGTGTTCAACCTATCAAGAAAATCAGTGAGGGCATCACCATGACACAGCCAGATAAGAAAAATGTCATCTATATATCGTGTACACAGCTTGATTTACTTAGAGTAATCAACATCAGCAAGGATGTGTATCTGCTCATAATAATCCATAAATAGATTAGCGTACGAGTGGGCCATGTTGGAGCCCATGCCGTCCCTCTCAATTGGACAAAAGCTGAAACCCAGCAGAATGAATAAACAGGGTCAGATATCTTGCACTATGAGTATTGATAGTACTATAGGAATCACTTGTAAGGTATCCATATTCTATTAACCGTGGGAACATTGAGTTCAGAATCGTTGCAAGGAGAAACATATGTATCAGTACAGGATATAAGTGCTGAAAGATAATTGCAACAATAGTTGCCACTTGTAGTGAGAAAGAGTCCCGAATAGTATATTGCAGGCATGAACAAAATAAAATCAATACTTCACCAAATAATCCCTCATGGTATCAGCAAAGTGGATGATGTGCTAGTAATCATACTCAGAGTGCTAGTATGCACTGAGATTCTTTTGAGAGCACTTATGCTTGCACTTTCTGCAAAACTGGGCATCCATGGAGTCACGCAGTGGTCAGCTGTATAGAGAACTCTCAGCATCCACAGGGCTCCGTGTGATGTAGTCATATATATATAAAAACAGGTGGTAATAAGCGCCAACCCAATTTATAAAAAGTGTGAATAAAAGAATAAGGGATATTCAGATTGTTAGTGCCAAATACAGTATAACAATGCAGTAAAAGAAATATGCAAAAGAGAAGCCGGTGCTTACGTTGAATTAATGGGTCAGGGTGGAGGATTTAAATAAATCACTAGTTCAAGCCAACAATTGAGATCTCTCCAAATGGTATACAGTAATAGTTGTAAATCCCTCTGCTGCGACCCCAGAAGGGGATATCCAAAGCCCTTGGTAGAATGTGGAATGAGGGAGATAGGGGGAGCAAAGGATTAGAGCATACACGCAAACGACGACAATAATAAAGTTTAAATCTGAACAAGGGGCCAAAACAGCCTCTGAGATGGACATGGGATGGGGTGGTAATAATAAAATACTCGCACGGCCCTGTGTGAGTAAAGGTGCGTAGGGGTATCTTGTGTGGTGGAACCTGACCCTCCCAGGTAGATGGTCAGATTGGGGATGAGGATAAAATCCGATAATAAAATATGGCAATAACCATATAATACTTACATGGCCCTGTGTAAGCACAGATGTAGAAAGGTATCTGTAGGGTACATAAGGTTAACCCATCCAAGTCGATTCCAGGAGTAGGGCACAAATAATTGCTGGCAGGCAGGGTGTCACATGGGGATTCCCCTTCGCAGTGCTCACGTTAAAGCTCCTTCCCTCCCCAGTCCAGCAAACGGGTAAGTGAGGCAAAATATTAGCAGGGGGTCTTCAGTTAATGGGGATGACACCTGGGATGCAGGGGCTTTCACATGTGAGCTGACCTGTGATGCAGGGGCCACTGGGGGAAACGGGTAGTTATACACTCCGATATCTGTATCCCCAGGCAAGCCTTCAACCAAGACGGGCTTTGCACAGGTATCCCTTCACGTATTGTATAAAGGCAAGACAACATACACGGTCAAAAAGGAGTTGTGGGAAGAGATTATAGTGGCTGTGTCGGCCTGTGAAAATCAGGTCAGAACTCATGACAACTGCAGGAAAAAATTTGATGATATCAAAAGAAAATTGAAAGCTAAATTGCAAAGCATACGTTTACATGCTTCAGCCTTCCCCCAATCTAAGACTGACTCCATTGGAGGAACAGCTGAGTGTAACATTCGAGCCCATCTTGGTTGAAGGCTTGCCTGGGGATACAGATATTGGTATATATGACTACCCGTTTTCCCCAGTGGCCCCTGCATCACAGGTCAGCTCACAGGTGAAAGCCCCTGCATCCCAGGTGTCATCCCCATTAACTGAAGACCCCCTGCTGATATCTTGCCTCACTTACCCCTGTTTGCTGGACCAAGGAGGGAAGGAGCTCTAACGTGAGCACTGCGAAGGGGAATCCCCATGTGACACCCTGCCTGCCAGCAATTATTTGTGCCCTTCTCCTGGAATCGACTTGGATGGGTTAACCTTATGTACCCCACAGATACCTTTCTACATCTGTGCTTACACAGGGCCGTGTAAGTATTATATGGTTATTGCCATATTTTATTATCGCATTTTATCCTCATCCCCAATCTGACCATCTACCTGGGAGGGTCAGGTTCCACCACACAAGATACCCCTATGCACCTTTACTCACACAGGGCCGTGTGAGTATTTTATTATTACCACCCCATCCCATGTCCATCTCAGAGGCTGTTTTGGCCCCTTGTTCAGCTTTAAACTTTATTATTGTCATCGTTTGTGTGTATGCTCTAATCCCTTGCTCCCCCTATCTCTCTCATTCCACAGTAAAATAAATATGTTAACATTTCACCGAAAATAATAAAATCTTAATTAAAAATATGTATAAAATATATATGAGTAACCAACTTGTTAACGAAAGTAGTAGAGAAATCTTGGGCCACTTCTTGAAGGATAAACCACATCCAGCGAGACATATCTAAAAAAACAAAGATAAAAAGCACACGCTCAATAGTGTAAAAATGTTTAATACAAATATTTTAAACTAAAATAAGTTTCACAATTGCTCACTCACAATGTTTCCATGATAAAAGTGCATTGTAAGCACGTATGTGCTAGTTTACCAGACACCAGTCTGAGGAAGTTGCAGTTTTGTGCGTCCCTGTTGGAAGTTACTTGCTTCTCCTTAGGATGTTTCTCCAAACCACGCTCGCCCATCAGAGAAACGGATAGATGAAATTCGTGGCGCTGAAAGCTCAGGAGCAGTATTCAAGTTTGAAATATAAATATAGGGGAGACTATGCATTTTGGAAGGTCGGTAATGCGTGGTGATGTCACAGCGGTGATGATACACCAGCATTTCAAGAGACCCTACTCGTTTCATCACACGCTAGTGACTTCATCAGGCTTTTCCCATACAATCTTTTTGCCACACCATCATTGCAGTGCTGAGTCTTCTTTTTCTAATTTGTTTTGGCTGAACTATACTGTATATATATCCAGCCTGTGGAGGCCTCAAAGAGCCCAGGGAGCTTCACTGCTGACTCATGCAGATAAGCATTCCTTAGACACTCTCTCTGAGTGCCTTTACCATTGCTTTTTTAACTTAGTTAAGTGTTTTTATTACTATTAAAGTTGGGATATTTTCTGATGCTGCTGTTATCCGGTGCGCTTCTATCATGATATACACAGGTGCTTATTTGAGGAGACTCCGGGGTTCCCTCCTTCAAGAGGCAGCAAGCAGACAGCAAGAGACACTATACTTTCTCACTTTTGGACTATATCTTAATATATAATTAAGTCTATAACCACTGGTGTGCAATACATATATATAACAAAACAAACAAATTGGAGTAGCGCCTTAGGAAGCTTGATAAGGATAAATCAGCTGTGTAAATCAGATAGAGTTAACAAGGCTATTGACCAAAGAATCCCCAAAAGGGCGAATTTGTGATAAAAACAACTGAAATCTATAGCAAAAATAAAAAATATGAAACATAAAAAATAAAATAAAAATCAGATGTCAGTTGAAATTTCAAAAAATGTACTTAGTCCACTGGAGTTTTGCTGCCCGTATATAAGGATCACCAAATCCCAAGGATATCTGCAGAAAACAAGAAGAAAAAACAGGCGCACTCCTAGTGTGATAAAGTATAAAACAGTATTTATGGGATTGTAAAATATAAAAAACGCACTCACAAACAGAGTAAAAATAATAGCATTTATGAGATATACTCAATCGCCTTGAAGCTGTGAAGGGAATGTATCAGCCTGTCCCGTTGGTGCCACCTCTGGTGTATCCGTTCCATTCACCCTCCCCCTTTTTTGGCAAGTGTCAAGTATCGAGGTCGCGGGGCTCACCTGGCAGCATAAACGTCCACGTGACTCCATTGCCATGGAGACGGATGGTGTGATGTCACTCACTCCCATGACACCGCTGGCGTTTTACCAGCGCTGCAGAATCCGGTGAGCAACTCACCTCGCGATCCCCCGGCATTTAATTTAAATGCCTCAGGGAAGACGTGGTCCTACACTGGCGACACACTTTATTCGAGCTCGTGCTAGTCCCACGAATCGGGTATACCCGGGTGTATTTGAGTTTGTGACTGTTTTCTGGCTCCGAGTGCATTGGGTTTTTTCCAGGCAGGGATTGAAAGCATTTTAATTCCCACTGGCTGCAATACTGCACAGTATAATTATATAATACTGCATTACAATTCATGATTATTATGCCATCTGGTAGACACGCGAAAGCATTGCGCCTATTAAATCCTAATCATTTCATTAACACAGATCAGCCGCCCGTCAGCCGGCATAACCCAGGCTGGGAAGGCAAACGCCAACGGGTTTGTCAGAAG
The DNA here is from genome assembly GCA_036426205.1 of Ascaphus truei. Lineage (NCBI taxonomy): Eukaryota > Metazoa > Chordata > Amphibia > Anura > Ascaphidae > Ascaphus > Ascaphus truei. Next base: position 2,744,808 of record CM071571.1, on the reverse strand, counting down.
TGAGGAGCGGCGCATTCCAGTATCTGCCAGGTACATTGGGTATTTGCTCGATATAAAGTGGTGTCGCTAGCAGTAACAACCGCCGCGCAACTCCCCAAACAGATCCAGCGCCCCCTCTGGTGGTGAGCCCCCCCACCTTGCGCACCGCTGCTCTAAAGTACATTTCCCCTCATTTCAAAGACATTAGAGAAGACACATTTATTGGTAGTGCGCACCCAAATTCTGTATTATCAAGTCTTTCTAGAGCAATAGCACAGTGGGAAGTGGGAATACAGGGGGAAGTGGGAATACATGGGGAAGGTGGAAACAGGGGAAGTGGGAATACAGGGGGTGGAATAGGGAAGTGACTACAGTGGGAGTGGGAATACATGTGGAAGTGGGAATACAGTGAAGTGGGAATACAGGTGGAATGGGAATACAGTGGGAATACAGGTGGGAAGTGGGAATACAGGGGGAAGTGGAATAAGGGGGAATGGTGGGAATACAGTGGGAAGGTGGGGAATAACAGTGGGGAAGTGGAAATACAGGGGTGGAGTGGAAATCAGGGTAAGGTGTGAAATAGTGGGAAGTAAGAATACAGGGGGAAGTGGGAATACGGGGGAAGTGTGGAATCAGGGGGAAGTGCGGAATCAGGGGGAAGTGGAATACAGGGGTGAAGTGGGAATATAGAGTGGGAATAACAGGAAGTGGAACAGGGGAAGTAGGGAATACAGGGTGGAAGTGGGAATAAGGGGGGAAATGGGAATGAACAGGGGTGACTGGAATACAGGGGAGTGGAATATATCATCATGGAAGTGGGAATACGGGGGAAGTGGGGATACAGTGGGAAGGGATACAGGGGAAAGTGGGATACTGGGGGAAGTGGGAATACAGTGGGAGTGGGAATACAGAGGGGGAAAGTGGGAATACAGGGGAAGTGGGATAGAGGGGGACGTGGGAATACAGGGGGAAGTGGGAATGAACAGGGGAAGTGGGATACAGGGGGAAAATGGGAAATACAGTGGGAATGTGAGAATACTAGTGGGAAAGTGGGAATCAGGAGAGTGGAATCAGTGGGAGTGGAATAATGGGAAGTTTGAATACTGTAATTGGGAATCCACTGTGGGAAAGTGGGATTACAGGGTGGGCCTGACACTGACACAGTGATCCAATAAGCAGAGGAGGTGGGCCTGACACTGAAATATGGATCCAATAATCAGAGGAGGTGGGGCATTGACACTGACACAGTGATCCAATAAGCAGAGGAGGTGGGCCTGGCACTGAAATATGGATCCAATAATCAGAGGAGGTGGGGCCTGACACTGACACAGTGATCCAATAAGCAGAGAGGTGGGGCCTGACAACTGACACAGTATCCATAAAGCAGAGAGGTGGGGCCTGACAACGACACACTGATCCAATAAGCGAGGAGGTGGGGCCTGACAATGACACACCTGATCCTATAAGCAGAGGAGGTGGGGCCTGACCACATGACCACACTGATCCACTAATAGAGGAGGTGGGGCCTGACACTGACACAGTGATCCAATAATCAGAGGAGGTGGGGCCTGACACTGACACAGTGATCCAATAAACAGAGGAGGTGGGGCCTGACACTGACACACTGATCCAATAAGCAGAGGAGGTGGGGCCTGACACTGACACTCTGATCCTATAAGCAGAGGAGGTGGGGCCTGACACTGACACACTGATCCAATAATCAGAGGAGGTGGGGCCTGACACTGACACAGTGATCCAATAAGCAGAGGAGGTGGGGCCTGACACTGACACAGTGATCCAATAAACAGAGGAGGTGGGGCCTGACACTGACACACTGATCCAATAAGCAGAGGAGGTGGGGCCTGACACTGACACACTGATCCAATAAGCAGAGGAGGTGGGGCCTGACACTGACACAGTGATCCAATAAGCAGAGAAGGTGGGGCCTGGCACTGAAATAGGGATCCAATAATCAGAGGAGGTGGGGCCTGACACTGACACAGTGATCCAATAAGCAGAGGAGGTGGGCCTGACACTGAAATAGGGATCCAATAAGCAGAGGAGGTGGGGCCTGACACTGACACAGTGATCCAATAAGCAGAGGAGGTGGGGCCTGAACACTGAAAAATGAAATAGGGATCCAATAAGCAGAGGAGGTGGGGCCTGACACTGACACAGCTGATCCAATAAGCAGAGAGTGGCCTGGCACTGAAATAGGGATCCAATAATCAGAGGAGGTGGGGCCTGACACTGACACAGTGATCCAATATGCAGAGGAGGTGGGCCTGACACTGAAATAGGGATCCAATAAACAGAGGAGGTGGGGCCTGACACTGGCACACTGATCCAATAAGCAGAGGAGGTGGGGCCTGACACTGACACACTGATCCAATAAGCAGAGGAGGTGGGGCCTGACACTGACACACTGATCCAATAAGCAGAGAAGGTGGGGCTTTCACCAGGGGACATGAGACAGACCCATGCAGTGTCTCTGCAATAGAGGAGGAAAGGACCTATGGAAGGGGGGGTAGAGAATTTGGGGGGGGGCATTATTTGAAGAGGAGGGTCCCTACACTCTTCACTGACCTTGGATCTCCCCACCACCTAATCCACAGGGACACATAAGTAAGGAATGGGAGGAGGAACTTGAATTTAAGACAGGAATGTTTTCTGGTTTTGTCCTTGATTCGGATTTTATACACGAGTTTCCAGTCCAGATTAGTACAAACCCATATTGTTGTTTCAGACAGTTCGGGAAATCCGGACCCCTTAAGCTTGGAAATGTTAGATTTCGGATCCGCAAAGCTGCCAATCCTTATTATTTACGTTGATATTACTTTAGCTTTTGAAGTTGCATCTCCTATGCAAATGCTATATATTTAATTTTCTCAATTAAAATGTTATGAGTAAATTCCGTTATACTGTGACTGCCAGAAAAGCTTTATGGAACAGATGGCCTGTCCCTGGTTTTGTTAAAGCACATATTGTTAACACTTGACCTGTTGTGTTTCTTTTAAGTAATAATCTTGCCATCATTAAAGTGAAAACAAATTTCATTTTGTGTTTTATTAAGCAAAATGCAATTATCTGGTAAACTGCATCCAATTACATATTTCAAGGTCTTAAGATGCCAAGCATAGAACAATATGATTTGCTTTCTTTACAGGAACCTGTGATTCAGAACCAACCCAGTAAGTTTTACACATCTTTATTGTAAAGTGCCCTACCAACTAATTTCAACCTACTCTACAAAGTAGATGTAAAGGCATATTAAGAATAATATACTGAATATTTGCTACTGCTGGAAGGTATAATAGCATAAAATTGTATTTGGGAATTAACAAAATTCGAAGCACTTTTGTTTTTATGTATATAGCCTGGGTACCCCTGGTCCCCCCCCCCCCCTGTCTGCCCCTTACCCCCGGCGCGGTCGCGCTGAGCAGCGGAGGCAGACAGGTGCCGGCGAGATGCAGAGGTTGCAGCTGGCGTCTTGGTCGCCGGAGACTATCGGTGGCTCCCATAGCAGGTTAAGCCATGACAGTTGTGGCCGCGCATGCACAGTGTAAGGCGCGTGGGGAGACCATGGCATGGAAGGTACTCCACAGGGACTACAAGCCCCATCAGGGCATAGGGCTGCTGATCCAGTGTAACACCGCAGCAAATAGGGTGCCAGCATTCCCCTGCAGAGGGATATAATACACTTTGCGCGCTAGGAGCACGCCAGTCAGAGCTGGGAGAAGAAGAGGGTAAGTTGTGTGTGCAGGGCATCTGTGACCCCTGCACTAGGCCAGAGACCCCCTTTGACCCCAACTAGGCCCCGACTCCCCTCAGCTTGTGGTTCCCCTTTGACCCCAACTACGCCCCAACTCCCCTCAGCTTGTGGTTGCTGCAGGGACAGGCCCAGTAGTTAGGGACATTGCCAATAAACCAAAAGAGAAAGAACACCTAGTGAGTGAGCACTCAGTCACAGAAATGTAATATGGTTGGTATTAAAATTCTTTATTGTCATCAATGAATATAAAATATAGGGGTATAAAATAGAACAGCATTAAACGTAACTGTAGTCAAAATAACATGGCTATAAAAGTCATGTTGATAGTACATATGGGAGATCCGTGACAGATAGTCAAAATCTCACGCTGTAAATGACAGCCTAATTATAATTAGAGTGAAGGGGCTAATATCAATCACCGCTGTACAATTATTGCCTAGATGGCCAGTGGTATAGGTACAGTAGCTGGAGACTAGGATATCAGAAGCCAGCCTACTAATACCCTGACTGAATATGAGTGCAGGTGTACCCCAAAATATATGAAGAGGAAACCGGCAGAGATAACCTTGCAGAAAATATCCCTTAGTGGGGGTATGTAGCCCCTATTCCATCATTAGGGATTAGGCAGTGTTGACTGCTGCAGGGGATAAGTGTCGAGATCACCAGTGGAGAGGGCAAGGAATGCCTTGCATAAGGTAGTGTCCCTAGGTAGGGATTATGTGATGTGTCAGCTCCAAAGGCACGGAAGCCTGGTGTGCGCGCCTGTGTTGTGATAAGGGGTGTAAATCCCGTCACCTCACTGATCACAGAAATAACAGCAACCTGATGTACATAAGCTGCTGTACTCAAGTGTATAGCGGTGTTTGTTAATAAATCACCCGACCTGTTACCGAAGCACAGTAACCCACTGTAGGTAGACTGCTGTGTTGTAAGGTCGGTATAGTCCGATCTCCCGATCGATCACAGCTGACTGCAGATCCACAGCAAGGCAAAATACTGCCGTGAGTAGGATGACTCAGCAGCTTCCTGCAGAGACCGCTCGGGAGAATGACATAGAGAGTACACACAGTAACAAAATTGTAACTGTGTATCGAGCGCAACCGGAGCCAAACAAGGACACCATCTTAAGCATGCAATGTCCCCTATATCAGCACTGATCATAGGATATCAGTGCTGATGTGCTCGAGGACATGCCTAATATAAAAAAACAGCAATGATTGAAACCCTTAATAGTAGGAGAGAGCCTGCACTGCTAAGGCTGCTCTCGCAGGATCGTTGTAGTGATACAGAGAACGCTGGGACTCCGCAACTGAATTGAATATCACTGAATTTTGCGGTCACAATGATAGCGTCCCGTGTGTGTGGGGGAGTGTGGCCAACGCGCGCGTTTCACGTAGGAACGCTTCTTCAGGGCAGTAACACATAGTCCACAGGGACTACAAGCCCCATCAGGGCATAGGGCTGCTGATCCAGTGTAACACCGCAGCAAATAGGTGCACGCCAGTCGGAGCTGGGAGAAGAAGAGGGTAGGTTGTGTGTGCAGGGCATCTGTGACCCCTGCACTAGGCCAGAGACCCCCTTTGGCCCCAGCTAGGCCCCGACTCCCCTCAGCTTGTGGTTGCTGCAGGGACACGCCCAGTAGTTAGGGACATTGCCCCTGTAGTACCAGTGTGAGGGACACAGCCAGGATGCGGCAGCGAACTGGCAATCCAATGGTCTGGGACCAGACCACCATACAGAGAGTTAGAGACTTATGGTGAGGCACTCCTGCTTGACACCACCCAACGTGGAGGCGGACTCTTCGCTGATGGGTGGGACCGGACAGTCCCTTTTTCTACAGGCGATGCTACCGGGTGCTGGAGTACCCGGCAGGTATCAACAAGTGCACCAACTTTACACACGTTAGTTGTGGGCAGCGCTATCTCACACATTGGGTGGGTTGCTTCTTGTGGACACCAGGGTGGTTGGGTGCCCAAGGACCCCTCAGTACTTTAGGGGATATCCCATCAGGTGTGGACACTGTGTTGGAGGGCACTGTGGGTTTATGGCCCTGCATGGCCTAGTTGGTGGGGATGTTATAGTGTTGCCCATTTTCTTATGTATACAGTAAACCGTTATTCTTATCGGTGTGTGTATTATAGTATTGGGTCCTGTGGTGGGGTTTTCCAACATAGTAGGATCCCGCACAGGTGGAGGCGCTTTCACCAGATGGATCAGATACACCCCAGGCTCCCAGCAGCGGAGGTTCAGGCCTCCTGTGAGCCACAGGTAACGCACCACACACTCAGTAGCCACCATATCTCCCATAGGGTGGGGGAATGTACGCTACATGTATTTAGTATGTATATATATATTTTAAACCTTCAGCAATGTATGCCATACTTTCCAAACTAGATATTGGAATACAGGAGATTTTCAGTGACAATGAGAGCCGTTACGAACAGGTGATGTGCATTGCAGTGAGTGAAAGGCATTGCCTAACCGCAATGGCGGATACAGTACGGTTCAGATGCACTAAACTCCGCTAAATTAGGCTAAATAAAGGAAAGTTACCCAAATTAGTAACTGACATTATTTTCCATGAGTTAACCTCATATCAACCTAGGTAATTATATGCAAAAACAACAGGAACAGATGAAGGAAGAAGGCGGTGCACTGCCTGAAAAAACAGGAGGAGGCTCACGGATGCAAAAGAAAAACACTTTATTCCATTGAAGGGATCAGACAATGCCCCCCATAGCTGCAGCAGGTGTCCCACCTACGCGTTTCGGGCCGTGTGCCCTTTATCCGTGTGTGAGCCTGTTTCAAAAGAGGAAGTGGATACGACTTTCTAAATGGTTGCTGTAGCAACCAAAGGATGATCATTACATTTTTAAAAAGCCAGTTAAAATGGCATTACGTGTCACAAAAAAAATGCGCACAGTATTATCTGATACTACAGAACTGATTTATTTGAAAACAAATATATGCGAATTTTCATGTTTTGCTGCTTTAAATATATAACATCTAAACATGAAAAAATAATTTTCAATAGGATCTCTATGGTCCTTTTATATTCTGTTTGGATAGAATATTTGACATTTTTAACAATTGTCCTCTGGCTGATTTGCATGTTATTTAGAAGATCGGCTATTAAATATAGCGCCATGCTTTTTACGGGAGAAAATCCGGAATAATGTCCAGTTCTTCATTTAATGAAGATTAATGGGCATTAACTTGGGCTCACATTTACGCGCGCCTGCGAGGCTGGCGGCGCGTGCAGCCGAGTCCCCCGGTCTGCAGAGAGCTGCAGGAGGAAAGACAGGGAGGGGCGCGTGACGGGGCGCGGCAATGACATCACCCGGCAGGTTCGCCCTCATTGGCTGAACCGCCGGGGGCATGGCCTAGTGCTCCATCGCGACTCCTGCTCTCAATTTTCTTGAGAGCAGGAGTTTCTCTCGGCGCAGCGTGACGCCCCCCCTCGCAGCGGGCCCGGCCCCATTGTAGGGCGGATATTGTCCCTGCAGCGTCCGCCACAGTGGGCGCTGCAGTAGCCAGCGGGGGACCTGGCCTTAACCATTTTATTTGGTTTCATATCATAATTATATCTTGGTGTATGATTCAATAACAGTAATAACAGTAATTTTGTGGCTAATGTAAATCACATACAAGAAGGAATTTGATACTTTCTTTTTGGAGATTTTTCGCTCATGTAAAGCAAACGTTTATATTCCCATAATTAGTCCCTAAAAGCATTTGACTGAATGATTTAAAGGGGCGTAAACGTAGTAGGCTAGCTGAGGGTAAAAGCAGAAATACATTTATCGTATAAACTTATTTTCCCATTATCAGTAATGGTTTAAAAGTGACATTGCAAAGTATGCTTTGTTGTTAAGAACAATAAATCTATCACAGTTACAATGCTTGGTTAATAGGTAGTCCAGTACTAATGGCCTTTGTATTTCCAGTTACATGGCTATTAATGGTGATGTGTTGTGCACGGATGTTTTACCTTCACATTTACATATAATGTTCTATGAAATAATGAGACGGGGACGGGGAATGAGTGTTCTGTGAATCCTCCAAATATAACAAACGTTTATTTCATTAGCAAAATCCTCCAATACGAAAGGTCTTGCTCCATTTTATTTGTGGCGTTCTTCTACATAACTATTCTGACAAAAGCTCCTACTAATGCAATATTGTATTTAACCTTTCAATAAACCAATTGTTTTGAAAAAATTTTTTTTACATTAGCCGTATTCATCTTGCATATTTAATTGTTCAAGTTGATCTGAAAAGAATGACACTTTTAAATGAAGTACTCACATTGGTGTAGGTTGAGAGGCTGGGGTCACTGAATAAAATTATGAATGCCAGAACCAAATAGGAAAAAAAGGTGTTATTATGTATAGCCTTGCAGTCTGAACCACCCTGCCATGGGCACAGAATAAAGAGACAGCCTGCACACTCACAAGTACAGGCGGAAGCTACACGCATCTTCAGAAGGTGCTAAAACACAGAGCGTATAGGTCTGCCACAACTTCTACTCATGGATATACAGGAACAAGAACACGTAACACAAACACAAAAGCAAAACTTGCTAAAGTAGTATTTTATTTAATCGTATTAAACAATAGAACAGACCAGTAACGTTGCAGGGCACACTGGGGCAGAACTGCAAAAGGGGGCACTGCCCTGAAACGTTAATAGTCCGAACTGCTGTTTAATACGATTAAATAAAATACTACTGTAGCAAGTTTTGCTTTTGTTTTGTGTGTGCTACGTGTTCTTGGTCCTGTACATCCAGCCGTCGCTCCTGAGTAATCCCAGTGTTCTTGTTAATGGGTAAATGCAGCAGTGAACTCAACAAGTAGGAAATCACCACTATACTATACTTTTCTAATCAGTAAAAAGAAGCCACTCTGACATAAAGATCCCAGGCAACTAATGAAAGCCTTTGTGAGATAACGCTGAGGAGGTGGAAGTATTAATAAATGGAGAGAGAAAGGAAATCTAAACGTTAGCCTGAAAGAGAGAGACAGAGAGGATGAATCTGAAATGTGATCACACGGTGCCTGTGAGCTATTCGGAGACAGGCAGCTGATAGAACCAGTTGCAGTCAGACTATGCATTTAACGCATGTTATCCCTTGTTCACTGCTCCGGCTTGGCGAGACAGACATCCTATGTTACTGGTTTGGCTGGCTGTTAGGACCATTGATAACCACATGAAACCTTGAATTCGAGTCAAGTGCTTTCTGTGCAGTCCACAGAGGACGGAGTCAGGCTGTCTATCCATTATTATCCACAATATAAGCACCTCAGGTTTAATCTGAACAACTGACTTGTGACTGCAAGTATATCACTGTATTGGCATATCATATTGACTTTCTGATAGTGTTCTAAAAGCTGTCAGGGTACAAATTGCAGCATCAATTCTCAGCCAGACGGATCAATTGAATTTATATTTATTGCAAGTTGCATTCTCGCTATGTATATTTGTTCTTGTTTCTGTATTTCACTTAGAATTTAAGAAATTGCAAATACAAAATATTTTTTTTATATAAGATGTAAGCTTTTATATTATTAAAAATGTTTACATATTGTTTTTTTTTTAAAACATTCTTAATTCCGTATTTTCATCATTCAGATATAATAAATTAATAATTCAAAACTGTGGTATGTTTATGCACAAATTATGATTCAAATTAAATACTTTTAGTTTTTTATAAAGAGAGAAAATATTAGCATAAAATTTGAGGCAGCGACAGGGAGATCAGTCCGTAAAAGATTCTCTTCCATGATAATCAGGAGTTCAAAGTCAAATAGACATTCTCGCTCCTCCTCTTTCCATTCCAGAACATGCTAAACATGCTAACCTGTAGAGATGTGTGCACAAAGTCTCGAACTGTATAATATTATTACATTTTGAATTGTACATGTAGCCACGTCCCCCTCTTGCCTCCGGGCTGCGTGAGGGGGACGGCTGTGAGGTTGCACAGTGCCGGGAACCGGCGAGCTGGTCGCCGGTGTTCCGCTATCTTGAGTATGCCCGCGCATGCGCAGTAGCAGCTCACGCATGCACAGGAGATACTCAGAGTAGTGGTGGTCATCTTGGTACACCTTGCACATGGCAGTACAGCGCAAGCGGCAGCCATTACACCCACAGCTCCGCAGGGGAACTACAAGTCCCAGCAGCCCCTGGGGCTGCACAACACCTGGCCCACAGCAGCCAATAGGGCTCCTAGAATTCCCCTGCACCACACTGATACATTTGGAGCACTCAGCAAGACCACGCCAGTCAGAAGAGGGAGCTGGATCCAGCAGGTAGTGTCTCAGAGCCAGTGCCTCTGAGACTAGGCCTAGTATATCCCCCCTTAGGCCCAAACTAGGGCCAGACTCTCAATCTTATATAGCATTGAGTGGGATACCACTGGTGTAGAGTTGGCTCTTCAAGTAAAATATCAGTAGTTTATTGGTTAACATGTAGAGAAGACGCCTGATCCCAGGAATCCACACAAATCTATAATTTGTACATTGGAATCGATAGCTGGTAGGTGGTTATACTTAGTTCTATAAAAATTAGACTCTACCTTATGGCTACACCCTGGATCCCATGCCACATTCAACTTTTACATGAAGCTGGTCATTGTCTCCATATTAATTACATGCCAGATACACTTTTCCACTGAGGATATGCTGGTATCTGGTCTCCCCCCAAGTAGCTGCAATGTAGCATCTAGTTCAGGGGTGGGCAACGCCAGTCTTCAAAGGCCACCATCAGGTCAGGTTTTCACAATATCCCTGCTTCAGCACAGGTGACTGATTGAGCCACAAGTGCTGAAACAGGGATATGCTGAAACCCTGACCTGTTGGTATACTTGTACTTGTATATGCGTCCTCCCCAAAAAGGGCCGTACAATAAAACCATTCAACATACTGTTAACCCCTGGAACCAGGCTACAGAATATAATATCAGCCCAATGTGGGCACAGTACACAGATACCTGATTGGTACAAGAAATTGTAAATACATCATATTATTGACAGGTAGGGGTAATGGCGGACTTAACCTTTATTTTAGAGCAGCCAAATCTACTCCTACTGTCGGTCACAAGGTTGCCACCTTCTACTGAAGGCCAGCCCGGAGAAAATGTCAAAATTCACTTCCTTGTTGCGACGGCTCCTCCCGGCATCCTGCTGCAACTCCCCCTCCAACTGCAGTGAACTTGGCTGAACAGCGTTAAATGACGCCGTGTTGCCATGGCAACGTGACGCCGTGTAGCATCATGACATCACTAGCGTCACGTTCCCATGATAACGTGGTGTCATTTGACGCAGCGCAGCCATGTTCACTGCAGTTGGAGGGAGAATTGCAGAAGAATACCGGAGAATGCCGGAGACGCCGTCACATCACGCCGCACACTGCCGCCACCCGGAGATTGACGGGCTAAACCCGTAGCCCGGAGGTAAGTGCTCGAAACCCGGAGCCTCCGGGTCAAACTTGAGAGGTGGCAACCCTGGTAGGTCATTTAAAAAAAATTAATCGGCATATTTTCACAATTGCGAAAAAATTCCATATTTGTGGCTACATCAAATGTTGCTGAATAATGACCTCATATCTAGTTAAGGTCACATAATGCTTAAATCCCACCATTTTCCAAACGTATGAGCTAATGTATTGTCTATTCTATTCATATGCAGTATGAAACATACTGTATAGAATGTATATAACGTCTTTCAGTAAACTCATTTAATGAAACCATTCAAATATATTTTAGGATTCAATTAATTTACCTGGGTAATCAATACTTATTAGAATGAGCAACTAAGCAAATTGGTGTATAAAATATCACAAAATTGAGCAACAAAGTAAGCAAACTTGTAAAACAAAACAAAAATCAAAATCGATTTAATAAAATATGACTAACTTAGATAATGACATAGTAGATGAGGTTGAAAAAAGACATGCGTCCATCAAGTTCAACCTATGTTAAATGTAGACAACAGGTACCTTATCCTATATCTATACTTACTTATTGATGCAGAGTAAGGCAAACACAAAACCCCAGAGTCATATCATCCAATGATATCTCATAAGGGGAAAAATAAATTCCTTCCTGACTCCAAGAATTGGCAATCAGATTACTCCCTGGATCAACATCCTTCCCATGTTTACTTATTTGGTATATCCCTGTATACCTTGCCTTTCTAAAAAGATGTCCAACCTTTTATTTGAACAAATCTATTGTATCTGCCATCACAGTCTCCATGGGTAATGAATTCCACATTTTAACTGACCTTACTGTAAAGAAGCCTTTCCTTTGTTGCTGGTGAAATCTCCTTTCCTCAACCTAAAGGGATGACCCCAAGTCCTGTGTACTGTCCATGGGATGAATAGTTCTTTTGAAAGCTCCTTGTACTGTCCCCAAATATATTTGTGTATAGTTATCATATCCCCTCTTAGACGCCTCTTTTCTAATGTAAATAAATCTAATTTAGCTAGCCTCTCCTCATAAATTAGATTGTCCATCCCCTTTATTAATTTGGTGGCTCTTCTCTGCACTCTCTCTAGTTCCATAATGTATTTTCTAAGGAAAGGTGCCCAAAATTGTACTCCATATTCAAGGTGTGGTCTTACTAATGCTTTGTAAAGAGGCATAATTATGTTTACTTCCCTTCCATCCATTGCCTCTTTAATGCAAAATAAGATCTTGTTTGCCTTTGCAGCTACTGCATGACTTTGGGCACTATTGCTATGCCTGCTGTCTACAAACACTCCTAAATCCTTCTCCATCAAGGATTCCCCCAATTTATCCCCATTTAATTTGTAATTCGCCTCTTTATTCTTGCATCCCAAATTCATAACCTTATATTTATCTGTATTAAACCTCATCTGCCATTTACCTGCTCAAGTTTCCAGTCTCTCCAAGTCATTCTGGAGAGAAATTACATCCTGCTCTGATTTAACTACCTTACACAATTTAGTATCATCAGCAAAGATGGAGACTTTACTCTCGATGCCAACCTCAAGGTCATTAATAAACAAGTTAAAAAGCAGGGGTCCCAGTACCGATCCCTGAGGTACTACACTCACGACTTTAGCCCAACCTGAAAAAGTTCCATTTATGACAACCCTCTGTTGTTTATCCTTCAACCAGTTTTCAATCCAGGTGCATATATTTTTTCTGAGCCAAATTTGCTTTATATTGTACACCAGCCTTGTGTGGAACCATATCAAAAGCCAACATCAACTGCATTACCCTGGTCTAAATTCCTACTTACTGTACCTCCTCAAAGAAACAAATAAGTTTAGTTTGGCATGATCTATCCTTCATAAATCCCTGCTGACTATTACTAATAATTTTGTTTTCCATTAGGTATTCCTGAATAGTATCCTGTATTAAACCTTCAAGTAGTTCCCCCACTATTTAAGTCAGGCTTACAGGTCTGTAATTCCCTGGTTGTGATCTAGCTCCTTTGGCTTTACGCTAATCTTGTGGTACTGAGCCTGTGGAAATGGAGTCCTTAAATATTAAATGTAATGGTTTGGCTATTACTGAACTTAACTCCTTGAGAACCCTTGGATGTATGCCATCGGAGTCAGGTGCCTTATTTACTTTAATTTTTTCATCTTAGATGTGAAACATATTTTGTTCAGTGAGGTTTTATTCAAAGTCAGCATGTGTGTTTTTTTTAAACTGCAAATATTAAGTATTTGTTGATATAACAAAAAAAATACCTCATATGCTGTCACAAAGCACCAATCGGCTTGTCACCTCAATCATCCCATAGAGGAAATCTTACAGCTAAAGATGTGCAATGTTTTCTCAAATGTGGTGAAAATTGCAGTGCTTGTGAACCTTTTTGCACATAAAAACACACAAACAAAATTTGCAAAGTCACATTAATCATGTTACATTGGTATTTTTAATGTAACTTTCCCCAAAAATCAGTTACACATTTTTTTAAATCAAAAATTGTGAACATGTTGCAATTTGTTCTAACTTTTGAAAAAAAAATTGCTACATTTTTTTTAAAACCTACTGCGAAAATGTCCCACCCCCTAATGGGACAGGTTTGCGTGGGTTTTCTTAGAGCTCCTTCACCTAAGCCCTATGGCTTAGCACTACATACACTAGGGCAAAGGGCCTATATATGTCTATTTGTATTCACAGAATGCCATCATATATGCCATGTACAGTATGCAGTCTATCACAGACTAGGCATTCCAATATGAGATTCCTGCCTGGACAATTACTGTATATGGCCTGCTCTTCACATTCAGGGCCTCTCCGTTATATTGTGAATGATATCCACAATGCTCTGAACTACATTGGAATATTATGGTTCTGTATTGCTGCTGGCACAACTATTTTGTTGATATACATGTAGTAAAATCCCTTTATTATTCAAATAATGTACAATATTATTATGATTGTCCAGTCCCGGGATTTCTCTGCTGATACATTTGGATGGTTGGATGTATGTTATTAACAACTATTAAAACTCTCTAAATATCCAATTCTAGGAAATGTTAACACAGAAGTGCTTTTGCGCTTAGAAGAGGCTATTTCCAGCACAAGTGACAGAGGGTGTGTCAGATCTGCTGCTACCAATCTGAGACTGGATACAAATTGTGATGTAATAGCACTGCACTGCTGAAACATCACTAAAAGAAGCCGTATCACTGTCAAATGTAACTTTCCAAGGTTTGAATGAACACAGATTAATGTAGGGCTGGTGGAGGACATCTGATTATATTTGTTTCTTTGATTACAAATAAAATATATGTAACAGTGTTTCCCCCACCCGATCACAGATAGGGGCCATTACAGGGTGTATGGTGCATACACCTGCTGGCAACAGGAGGGCTGAGTCGTCCGCCGATGGTAGTGGGGACACAGGACCAGGCTTTTGGGGTTCATATCCCACATATATCTTTAGCAGTGCAGCGCCTCCATCTGCCATAGGTTCAAGAAACTGAAGATGATCTCCCACGGTGGAACTTATCACCTCCCCCCCCAGTAAGGTCACACACCAGGCAGGAGGTATATTGCAAACAGGAACAGGTTTATTACTACACGCTGTAGTAACAGGAACAAGGCAGGATCTGCACAATACAGTCTCTCAGGATTCACCGGATGATGGTCCCTGGACCGCCACAACAAGACAAGGGCACCCGCAGCTGTCCTAGCTCTTCCCCACCTCCCTAGCAGAGGCAGAGGTATGGTCCACACTCACTCTCTCCCGGAGGGAAGAGGGCTGGAGAATGCCCAATCTCAGCCTTTCCACTGTGTGACCTGCCTTCCTCAAGGGGGGGAAGGCACTGCTAACTTAAAGGCGGTCTTGCCCTTAAGTACAGCCAGGAGGCGGGCACCCCATTGTCCCAGCTACAACAGGATGTACCACCCCCCGCTGTCACTCAAGTGCAGTACCAAAGGAGAGGGGGAAAACCCCATACATACTACTGGCAACCTGATTGTACCAGGGTTTACTGCCAGCCCAAGGGCAGAATAGTCGCCATCAGGTGACCTGGCTACATATAGAACATGATTTCATTGTAATTTTAACTTTTCCTAAAGAATAAATGGAACTTGCAGTTCTAAAGGATGTATCCCTGCGTTTTTATGTAAATGCTCATTAAAAAATATATATACTGTACTGTACCCCATAAAAGATAGATTGTGCTTTTGAAAGTGAAGATAAAATATCAAATATTTGGGAAATATTTGGGGGCTAAAATGTTTTGTTATAAAAGTAAATACTTTGTGCTGTGGATCATGGCACTCAAAAGATTAAAAATCATTTAATGGACCATTAAAGTAGCTTTATCTCTCTAAATATATATACTTGAAAACGAGAGGTAACTCTCAATGTATTACTTCCTGGTAAAATATTTTATAAATAAATAAATAAATAATAAATTATATATATATATATATATATATATATATATATATATGTCCCCCCTCGGTGGGAAACAGGGAAGCAGGAGGTTTCCACAGCTGCAAAGATATGAGTGCTCTGGCGCATGGATAATAGGGAAAAAGTAGGAGAAGCAAACAGAAAAAAACAATATAGTGTGATATTGTTTCCAATTTTTCACTTATTATAGCTGAAATACAAATGCACTTACATGCGTATAAAAATCAGAGTATTTAGGAACCATAACTTTGTGGCGTTTTCTCACTTTATGTCATCTATTTCAGTGCATCTTTGAATAGTATTTTCTTATTTGAGATCCATACAAAAAAATATTTAAAAAAACATAGCATAATACCTGTTTCTTAAAAAAATTGATTAAAAGAGGCAGTTATAGCACTCGCAAATATGAATCTTCAAGCTTTATTCAGTGTGAATATAAGGGTTTCCAACCGATGTGAAACTCTCATGTGTCTCACATTATTCAAGATAGAGCCAGAATATAGACATTGACTTTGTCTCCGTCCTTTGAAATAAAAACGTACAATTATGTGGCCAGATCCAGCGCAGAGCCTCTGATTTTAGATAACATCACATTCCACACACTAGCATTCCCTCTCTGCGCTACTCTTTACCTGTCCTGGCTCTATCTTGAAGAATCCTGTATGCTTGGGAATCTGTATTTCCTCCTTACAAAATACATATACCCCCCCCCCCCCGGAGATTATGGCTATGTAGCTGCTCGGTGTGGTGCTTGTTACCTGCGAGGTACAGGAGAGATGAGTTTCCTGCGATGGTGTGGGGGATACAGGGTGGACTCCTAGGGAGCCCCCGGGTTCAGTTCCTCTCGGTGTCATCGCCTCCAGACATAGGGGGCTTCAGTATGACTGAAGGGAGTACCGCTATGACAGTCCTTACTCTCATTTACCTCCCTCCATACAGACTGCAGTGGAGCGAGAGGTACAAATGAGATGTTCTTCATTGCAGCAGCCACTGCTGCTGTTATTGCAGCGCATGCTCCAATTGGATAGGGTGGATCCCTGGCTTCTGGATGATATTGGCTTGCAGGTAATGATGAGGCCTGGCTGAATTAGATTAGTGCCTTAACCCATGAGGGCTGAGCACATGTCTCAATCCCGGCCGACACGCAAGCTCCTACCCCACACAGGAGCAGGCTGGAACCAACTCCAAACACTAACAAGAACTGAAGGGCTCACCCTGAAAGGGCTGAAGTTCATTCTACACTTTAGGCACTTCCTTCCTGTAGCTCAAAGAGGGAGGGCCTAGCACAAGCACCACCACCATGTCACTCAGGAAGTCAGCAGGAGGGGGAAATCCCCACAGGACAGCCTGTCACTGTCTGTCTCTTACTAGATCTTACATGACAGGGTATGTAGAGATATGGCTGGACCAATCGCTGCTACAAATACATAGTTACATGTATGTAAGAATAAGATATCCTGAGGAGAACTGTGAAAACAACTTGTAATATAACATCATAGAATTCCTGATCTTCTTTTTCGATTAAATATTATTTTGGATTTGTTTTTTCCATTAAAAAATATTTTTTTTCAACTCATGCTTGCATATACAGTATGGATAAACAGACCTTTGATGGTCTTGTAAGTTATCACTTGTAAGTTGAAAGTAGATACTTATGAGTTATCACCCTAAGAAGATAACAAGCGATTTATGGAAATGTGTTATAAATATACTGAATGTGTTGCGACAGAAAACATATCCCTACTAAATGGAGTTTTCTTCCCATAACCATTTTTTTATAACAATTAATTTGATAAACTATTGTGTTTCTGTCTGGCGATATTGACCCCTGGTGTTAGTCCTGGTCTCCCGTGACACTTAAAACAATTTTATTCACATACAGTAGCGACCCACTGGTCAAATCATTTTCATTATTACCATATATAGAATTTTGAATGTTAGCGCGCCTTTCTCTTTTCTAACACTTGGTCACCAGAGATGAACCGTGTTCATTTCAGCTGTGGGGACCCTCTTGCCCCCCAAGATACTTCATCTGAAAGTGATATCGTATCTCAAATCTTTTTTTGATCAAATCTCAATCAAATCAAATGAAATCTTTTTTCGTTTCAAGCTCCTGCGTCACGCGGGCCAATAGGAAGCCGCAAGGGATGATGTCACAGCTTCCTATTCTCCCGCGGGACCTTAGAACGGATATTTTCCATTCCCAGACAGGGCAACCTTTCAGGTTACGCTCTGGAGATCCACTGTTTCAAACCTATTTTAAAAAAAACAATTCCAAGTAAAAATTAATTCCACTTTACCATGGATTGAAGCAGGGGGTCTCCGGAGCTGAACCCCATTAATTTCAGCTCCGGGGACCCCTTGCTGTGCTTGGCCATGTTATGGTGCCTTTGCAAAGCTACTGACCTGTGGGCCAATAGGAAGCCGTGACATCATCAAGTTCAGCTTCCTATTGGACCATGTGATGCGGGACCTTTAAACTTTAAAGCCCTAGTATCTGAGCAGAGCGGTTACCAGCACCCCCTATGGAGGTAAGTAGCTCTGGAAGCAGTGGATCCCCGGAGCGGATATTGGGGTTCTACTCCGGGGACCCCCTGCTTCAATTCTGGGAGAAAAAATAAATAAACAAGGTGCTTAGATTGCTCCTTTAAAGGCAAGAAATCCGACTTCTCAATACAAATTTCTATATAAACTGAAAGTGTTTTTGAACTTGCTTGCTGGTTTTCTGCTCGCTTCCTCCTCTGCCCCTTCCTTCTAAATACTGTATATGACAAACTATCAATATTTCCACTTGCTGTACTGTATATTGTGACCTTTAATGCCATCATGAAAGGAGTTTTTTCTACCCCTCTGAATTCATGATTGTGTATTGTGTGCTTTTACTGTCTAATATTCTGAAGAAAATAT
The DNA here is from genome assembly GCA_036426205.1 of Ascaphus truei. Lineage (NCBI taxonomy): Eukaryota > Metazoa > Chordata > Amphibia > Anura > Ascaphidae > Ascaphus > Ascaphus truei. The sequence goes on along the minus strand of CM071571.1, from coordinate 2,726,242 downwards.
CAATACCTGAGTAAATGATGCAAGAACAAAAACTGCAACATAAACAATAAGATAACTGGCATGTTTCGTAAGTGCCATTTGCCCTGTGGCTATAGAACCTCGTGTCTGACCCCTTCCAAACACAAGCAATAACTGTGCTTGGAAATGTCCATAGTATTTTATTTTGATTGCTGTATATACAGTAACACAGACCATTCATCTGAAAGCAATCTTTCTAGCTCATGAGATTTAAAAAAAACTCTTAGACTGTTAGGCATTCAAGTACTGTACCTGTTTAGTTATATATCTCAGTTTTTTTTTTATCTGATTCCAAAATGTAGGGCCAAACAATGAACGAGAAAAGCATGGCCTATGTTGTATACGTGAATATACAGGCATACCCCGCAATAACGTACGCAATGGGACCGGAGCATGTATGTAAAGCGAAAATGTACTTAAAGGGAAACACTACCTTTCTTCCACTTATCGATGCATGTACTGTACTGCAATCGTCATATACGTGCAGAACTGATGTAAATAACGCATTTGTAACAGACTCTATAGTCTCCCCGCTTGAGCACAGCTTCGGTACAGGTAGGGAGCCGGTATTGCTGTTCAGGACGTGCTGACAGGCGCATGCGTGAGCTGCCGTTTGCCTATTGCGTGATATGTCCTTGCGAGTGTAATTAAAGTGAGTGTCCTTAAACAGGGGTATGCCTGTACAGTATTCCCTTATATTAGGAAAATAGAAACATATTGTATGAAAGATTACAGTACAGTAATAGTAGCAGTTATAAATTAGGTATGTGTTCAAAAGATTCATAGATTTATAAACAGAAAAGAGAAAAATTACTATTTGTTTTTTTACAAAAGTTAGATGAATTAGTGAAATCATAAAAACATCCTTCAAAATTTCTACTCGATTTTCTAGGCTCAGTAAAATGACTTCTTAAATATGTTCCAAACATTGAAGACTGGATAGGCGTTTAATCTACATTGCCATATTAACAAACTATGGACGTATTTTGGAAAAAGGTCCAATTTGTTCTTTGGGACATACAGAACCTGCATGTAAAGTATTTAGGCCCAGATTTATCAAACAGTGCTAAACTTTAAAGGCATGCTAAAGCCCAATTTAATCGGAATGTTTCTTTAAACAAGGTACGCTTCAATGCATCAAGAAACAAAGTAAAATCCTGCCTAGTAACGCACTTCATGTTTTCCCACTGTGTGCTCCTGAACCAATGAATATTACATATAAGGGTGTGCTCTGCATCTCTCTGCTGTCCAATTGCCAAATAGAAACAAAGACTTTTTACATCAGAGACATTTGGCGCCCCTTCTCTGCCCAATGTCCTATCAGCCTAGACCACGTCTTCTTGAAGGATATTCCACGCATCCACCATCGTCTCCATGAAGAAGTTCTGTGCTTTCTCATTTCCCTGTCCCGAGCCTGTCCCCATTCACATAGGATATGCAAAGAACAGAAATGTATGTTTAAAAAATATATACTGAGGCCCCTACTTATTGTTCTCCGTGTCGGGGATGTGTTTGGTCCTCTTCAAAGTTTCCTTTAATTTTTTTTCAATTTTACAGATTTAAAACAGACATTTTATTACTAAATTATCACTTCATTATTAATCGTAGCTCAAAGATCTACTTCCACATTTTTATTACTCACATGTTAGTCCCAAAAATCTTTCATTGACAATATATTCATTGTAAAATGGCAACAAAAAAAATTATCATAATAATGTAATTGCACATGACTTGTTCACAGACATCAATATATGCCACTGGCTTTGCAGAAATGTTACCATTTATTTATTTATTTATAAAATGTTTCACCAAGAAGTAATACATTGAGAGTTATATCTCGTTTTCAAGTATGTCCTGGGCATAGAGTTATGATGACAAATACATGGTTACAAGTATATAGTTACATTAAGTGAACAGGATATACATTATATACAATACATTGCATGCACAGTTAGAGATAATATATATTAAAGGTGTGTGTAACAATTACAGATCAGATTAAAATGTGAGACAGCTTTAGTTTAGAAAGAATTTAGACTGGTGGCGGCTGTGAGAGTCTCCGGTAGATTGTTCCAGTTTTGGGGTGCATGGTAAGAGAAGGAGGAGCGGCCGGATACTTTGCTGAACCTTGGCACCATGAACAGTTTTTTGGAGTCAGATCTCAGATGATAAGTGCTGTATGTGGTAGGGATGAGGAGCTTGTTCAGATAGATGGGTAGCTTGCCCAGAAAGTATTTGAAGGCAAGACAGGAGAGATGAACTTTGCGCCTAGACTCAAGTGATGACCAATCTAGTTCTTTGAGCATTTCGCAGTGATGTGTGTTGTTGTTGCATTGGAGAACAAAATGGCATATTGAATTGTAGAGGGTATCAAGTTTGCTAAGGTGTGTTTGGGGTGCCGAGCCATATACTACAGTATGTCCCCATAGTCGATAATTGGCATTAGCATCTGCTGTGCGATATGCTTTCTGACCAGCAGACAGGGAGATTTGTTCCTGTAAAGTACATCTAGTTTGGCATAGGGTTTGGATATTAGGGTATCAATGTGCATCAAAATGTTAAATGGGAGTCAAACCATATGCCCAGGTATTTAAAACTAGTAACAGGAGTTAGGGTGGTATTAGCGTTGGTTCTTATCTGGAGATCAGTCATTGGAAGCTTTAAAAATGTAGCTTTGGTCCCAAATACCATTTTTACAGTCTTGTCAGTGTTTAAAAACAGTTTGTTTTGGGAAATCCAATTTTCAAGTCTCAAAAAGTCAGATTGAAATATGTGTTCAAGGTCGGAGAAGCTAGGGCTGTGTGCATATAAGATTGTGTTATCTGCATACATGTGTATTGAAGCTCCCTTACAAGCTGTAGGAAGATCATTGATGAACACTGGGAAGAGTAGGGGCCCCAGAACAGAGCCTTGCGGAACACCACAGGTGATATCCAAGGGGTTGGAGATAGGGAAATTTGTCTTGGTATACTGTCACGGCCCCTTTTATTCTCCAACATCTCCGATTTTGTTAGGGTATTTTTTTCGGATGCCACGCACTTCACCGCGTTCATGCCGCATTCATGCCGAGACAGCGCTAATACAATGCACGCGGCTGCGGCTTTTAATACCGGAACATGACGCATCAAATACTGCATCTGCCCGCGGTTTTCAGAGTTGCGCCGAAATGGCCGCACGAGGCTAAAGGCGGCGGCCACTGTACCTTTAGCTTAATTGGGAGTGAACACATTTTTCCATGACTTTGGATAGTATTGGGAGAAGAGAGATTTGCCTGTAGTTTGAGACAGTGTTTTTGTTCCCACTTTTGAAGATTTGAGAATAGGGACCCAGAACAGAGCCTTGCGGGACACCAAAGGTGATATCGAAGGGGTTGGAGTTAGAGCCTGAGATAGACATATGTTGGGATCTACCTGATAGGTAGGAATGAAACCAGTTTAAAGCATGCTTCCCTATTCCAGAGCACTGGAGTTTGTTAAACAAGATAACAGTATCAAATGTCTTTGATAGAAAGGCCCTATTTTTATAAAAGTGCAAGAGTAATAACGAGCAATATTCGTCTGAATCACATCTCGCCGTATTGATTAAACAGTTCTGGCATGCCCAACACATGTAAAACAATTTCTGTATGCAAATAAATATTCACATTGCAATCAATAAGGTGTGAGTTTAGATTTGACATGGAAATTCTGCAAAATAGTTGAGAGATTGCATAGATAATTCTTATTGAGTACCGTGAAAACTGAATTTTTTTATCCCTATAAAGTCTATCATTTCTGAGCAATTTTGCAGCTAATCATGCAATTCAATTAATCGGCCCCAAAATATAGATGCATCAAGAAGAGAAATCTACAGTACGTATAAAAAAGTGCGTTTCTGGAGTCTGTCTACTCTTAGTTCTTTGGGGTAAAAAAAAAAAAAAGATGTATTGCTGCATATATTATAACAGTGATCTGAAGTGGAAATGATTTGATTTAAGATTATTGATACATTTTCTGAATAGTTTTCCATCTAGAGATGGTCAGATTATTTTCCTTGTGCCATAATGTTTAAGTGGTTGTTGGGGGCGAAGTCTTAAAAGGACCTCATCAGATAAGAAGTATTGGCACATGTTAATCAATGAAAAGAGAATCTAGAGCACACAAAATTGCAAATATATGAAAAAAAGGTGTAAAGCAGTAAAAGACCACAATCATATGTGAAAATATATATATATATCTATATATCTATATCTAATATATAATATCTATATATCTATATATAATATATATATATATATATATATTATATTTATATTAACATACACACCCAGCAAGCTCAAACGCCCACACCCACCTAATCTTGACTATATGTAATGCCACATAGAGTGCAACTGGGCTGTGGCACATGAATATAGCAAAACACAGGGGGTGCCCAGTGCTACGTCCAAATGACAAAACATACATGGTAATAATTACAAGAAATGATGCTTCAGTACTATAACAATGCTAATGCTATAATAAATATGTTTTTTTTAGTTAGAAATTTTGGCCAAAACATCATAAGCTTGCACACCAAATCGTCAAGGTAAACCTAATAAGTGCAGTCCTACACTACACTGATTTGGTGTGCAAGCTTATGATGTTTTGGCCAAAATTTCTAACTAAAAAACATATTTTATTATTAGCATTAGCATTGTTATTAGTACTGAAGCATCATTTCTTGTAATTATTACCATGTATGTTTTGTCATTTGGACGTAGCACTGGGCACCCCCTGTGTTTTGCTATATATATATATATATATATATATATATATATATATAGCCCATACTCCCCCCCTAATCTCAGATAAGGTCCCCTAAGGTGTTCTGGGGTCTGGCAATATGTCTCTGTGTGGTGCATACCTGCTGGCAACAGGAGGGCCTGAGTCTCCCACGATGACATGGGGGACAACAGAAACAGGTTACTGGGGTGGATGACTTCGTTCTCGTTCAATGGTGCAGAACCTCCATCTATAGTAAACCCCAGGAATGCGGGGTGGAATCCTTACCACAGAGATTCCCCACAGGGATGAGAGATTCCAGTCTCACACAAGGTTCTCTTTAACAGCAGCAGTCTCTTTATTCTCTTGGGCAGCAGCAGCAGCAGCCGACAGGTACAGTGATGCACAGTCCACTAACTGTTCTCCCTTGTGATGTTCCCTGCCGCCACTCTGGACCAAAGGGCATCCAGAGTGGGGCTAGCTCTTCCCTCACCCCCTAAGCAGGGTGAGAGGTATTTGGTCCGCCTCACTAACTATAGCTATATCAGCTCTACTCAAGAGCTGATCACTCCTCTCCTCACTAACACACTATCACTATTGTCAGACAGACAGAACACACAGAAATAGGAAATGCACTGCTCTTTTACCATCTCAACAGGCACCGCCCCTGTGTCTCTTGCTTTGACACAGGGTCAGGTGACCTACCTCCAACACTCAGGGCAAGTGCTTGAAGTGGGGGAAACCCATGATAACTCCTGGCAACCTGCCCTTACCAGGGATTATACCAGGAGGAGGATATAACTATAGCCCCATTTCTTACCAGGGCTACATATATATATATATATAACATATATGAATACACTAAAAAGTGAATATTAGAGTGCAAAAGTGCAAGAATACATTTATGGATACAACCATGGTAAGAAAAAAATGCTTCCCTTGTCAGATGGGGAAGGGATACGTTTCTCGAGGTCTGCAGCTCAAATATGCAAAGGCTCAAATATGCAGGGCTAGAAATAAGAACAAGAAAGAGCGCACCACTCTCATAGCGTATTATTACTGTAACGCAGATTGAAATATGAAAGAGTATAAAAATACATGTGCAAAAAGATTGATAAAAATTGGCTTATGGTATGTATCAGAGTGAATGGAGAAAAACGGAGCACTACCAATGGAACAGCCAGTAAAAATACCGGGAGTGCGTTCCCATAAAAATATAACTTTTTATTGGTAATAGAAAAAACGGAGATATCCAAGATTTGTGAGGTTTTCCAGGCAAGCTTTTTTGTACCTACCTAGTTAAACCTCATATAGCACGTGATACATTAAGTGTCACTTCTACGGGAACAATTTGTTTTTACATGTCTGTTTATTGTTCTGAGCACCACACAATTTTTTCGTTATTGTATGTATTGGTCGCTGGATCACTGGAAAACGCTGTCTAACCTGCTTCTCCAACTCAGCCGGTGCTCCGTCTGAGCACCAAGCAGCTGACCAGGGCACTCGGTAATCTCAGCAGCTGCAGCCAGAATTAACAGCCCAACAAGTGTCTGTAAGGTAACAGTCACGGCACATCTCCCTTGCAGTGCCGGCACTCAGTCCTCGCCTCCCGCAACCAGGGAACCAGGGAACCAGGGAGACGCTAACCGGTGACATCAGCTCCAGCTGATAGTTTGTCAAAACAGTCCCGCACGAGATAAAAGTGAGGTGTGACGCATAGGGTAGCCAGTTGTCCAGTATTGAACTAGACTGTCCAGTATTTGGACACTCTGTCCAGTAAAAAATGAGAGGTAATACTGGGTGTGTTTGTGTATACCGGTATTACTTCTCTGGCCATTGTGAAAGGACCTGCTTGGGGCTACAGGATTTCCCCAGGCAGGAAGAGAGCAGGGCTGTTGCTAGGGGGCTTGACAGCTTCTTCCATCCTGATTGGCTGCTGTTGGGAAATGCAGTCAATAAAAAGGAGGTGTCAGAAGCCTGAGGATGGGGCCAAGGAGAGGAGAAAACAGCATGGAGTGGAGAGGTGAGGCTGTGTGCCTGTGTCTAGGAAAAAGAAGAAGATCGATGTCGCAGCCATCCAAACACAGGGACTCACCAGGAAAAATTAAAATAAGGTTTTATTAGCGTTACATTAAAAAAGGGGGACACTCAGGACGAACAAAAATAGGGGAACCTCCTCCCACGCGTTTCGGGCATGTACTGCCCTTTTCTCAAGGAGTCTTCTTTTTCCTTGATGTTCCGGATCGAACTTGCGCCGGCGAATGACAACACCCGTGTGCGCACGGAAGGACATGAGGAGAGAGAGAGTGAGAGCTATGGACTAATGCAGGACGGCTACATCGTGAGTATTTGCAACTCCAAGCTGATCCGGTTTTGCTGCACTACATCACATGAATAACTCCTTGTTATACAGCAGCGCACTCTCCAGTATTCTCTCCCTCTGATGCTCCTTATCTCCAATTGCAATCGCATAAGGCTCCTTGCCTCTAGGTACATTACCTTTGAGCTTACCAGTCAGGTTGTTTCTTCTACTGTGTCCCTGTGTCTGTCTGTGTTTGTGTATTTGGTCTGTCCTGTTTTCTGTGGCTGTCCTATGTGGGGGAGAATGACAGGAGGCTGAGAATGACAGAGGATGAAGAGGTGTGCAACAATCTTGGAATTTGTGGGAGAGGAGCATTAAGATCACGTTATTGGTAAATAATCTGACCGTTACATCATTTTTTCAAAAAATTTCTCAAAGTTCTCTATGCAACAAATTGCATCATTTCATATTATATTTCGTAAAACAATCTTGCTCTGTCCCCAGACCCCTCCCCAAATTTTTTTTTACGTGATAGAATATGAAATTGTGCATTCTTGGAGTGAAATTTAGAAAGTAACATTTTATAGATATGTAACGGGTTTCCCCCCCCCCCCCCCCCGATCGCAGATTATAGGATGGGGATGCAGGAAACATATAGTGTTACTCCGTGTTGTGCATTACCTGTTGGCTCACAGGAGGGCTGAGCTTCCGCCACGGGAAACCTGGGGCACAATACTAGCATATACCAGTACAATGATGCAGCGCCTCCACCTGCGATGGCTCCCGCCAGAGGGGGAGTTGTTCCTCGCAGGACAATACCCAATAACCACATACAACTGATTGTATAAGAACGAATACCTTTTTACTGACGACTAGAACATGTAAGGTCAAACAAGTAGTAACAGGTGTCCCTTTCTAAAGGTAACCTGACTCAACGTTTCCTCGAGGTTAACGCTAACGGACACCACGGCGGGTATCCACACTTTATGCGTCACGGCGGACGCTACTGTCCCAACACAATAATACCACCCTCAAGTCCAGTGAGTCCCACCCAATGTCTTGCACTCCCAATACGTAGACCAGCGTGTGTGTATTTGTGTGTGACTGCGCGGTCACTATGTCAAATGATAGGCCTTGTTGGTGCACGTGAGTTGGTGCGTTACCTGCCCGGGCTCCAGCCACGGGTGCTGCTATACCGCAAGGGAATCGCTGGGGTGTCCTCCAAAGGTGGGGTGAATTCCGGCGTGGATAATATCACCGCTTCTTCCGCCGTCTGTACCTTGATGATGACCGGGTGATGTCCACAGGCTGCAGTCACTCCATACTGAGCCTCCGCACGTATAGTCTAGCGGTCCCGTAGAGACCAAGCTTAGGCCCAAGCCTCTCGGCGGAAAGCGCAGCGTCCGCTGGAGTCCTCACTAGCATATAGATAAAGGGGCAGGGTCCCTAACCTAGGGCCTGTCCTTATCACACTCCGCTAGGGTGACTCAGGGCTATCTGGGGCCTAGGGGAGTACTGGCCTAGTGCCAGGAGTCACGGACTCCAGCACCCTACCTCTTACCCCTAGCCGCTCCAGTCGCCGACTGCCCTCGTGGTTCCTGCGCGCGAAATATATCTCTATGTTGCCAACAGAGCTCCTCCATCCCTATTGGCTACCTGGCATCACGGGGCCGCTCCAAAGGCTCATGGGACTTGAAGTCCTCTTGCAAAGCCCTCCTCTATAGGCTAGTCCTTCGCGGGCTTTCTGGACCTTTACTGCGCAGGCGCGAGCTCCCTGTAGTCCTGGAGTGCTCCTGTCCCTCGCGCATGCGCAACGCCCCTAACAATGGCGGCGCCCTGCTCCGTGAACCGACGGAACCACCACAACGCGATACCGGCCGCAACCCTTAGTGCTACGCGGCTCGTGTACCAACAGGAGAGAAGGTAATACCGCAAGGGGACCTGGCTACAGATAACATACCTCCCCACCGACTTTTCTCGAGTGCGTCGCACCTTTCACCATTGTGAACAGTGTTTTTGGAGAAGCCGCCTGGCAACCCTAGCAACGCAGCTAAACTCTAATACAAGAGCAAAAGCCAATGCGTTTCGTGGCTCAAGGCCAGTTCATCAGGGCTTAATTAATCAATGATATTCCAGTCCTTTTAAACCTATCACTAGCCACCCATTGGATGAAACATCATGTGATCTCACACCCAATGGAAATAGCCGGCATAGGAACAAGCCACATAGTGCATGCAATATAATAAATCATATAGCATATATACAGCTCAACCCCGTTATAGCACGATCTGCTATAACGCGGATCCGCTTATAACGCAGTTTGAGAGTGCACCCCGAATTTAAAAAAAAATTAAAAAATGTTTGCACACAACACACATTGCACACACTGCACACTGCATACACCACACAGCACCAGCACACACTGCACAAAGCACCAGCACACACAGCACAAACACAGCACACTGAACACACACCACACAGCACCAGCACACACACACACAGCACACACTGCACACACAGCACACTGCACACACTGCACCAGCACACACACAGCACACATGCATACTCAGCCCCCTCCCCTACCCCCCTACCTCTGGTGTCATGGCTGCTGGGGGCATCGTGGGGCTGCTGGGGGGATCAGTGCAGGGCTGCCGAGGAGGATTGGTGCAGGGCTGCTGGGGGCATGGTGGGGCTGATGGGGTGGAACAGTGCAGGGCTTCTGGGGGGATTGGTGTGGAGCTGCTGGAGGGATCGGTGCGGGGCTGCTGGGGGCATCGTGGGGCTGCTGGGGGATTGGTGCGGAGCTGCTGGGGAAAGTGCAGCAGCTGGGGGGGATCGGTGCGGAGCTGCTGGGGGAAGTGCGGCTGCTGGGGGGGATCGGTGCGGAGCTGCTGGGGGAAATGCGGCTGCTGGGGGGGGATCGGTGCGGAGCTGCTGGGGGAAGTGCAGCCAATGCATCAATCTTTTTGTGCGTGCGTTGTAATACTCTTTCCTATGTCAATCTGTATTACAGTAATAATATGCTATGAGAGCTGTGTGCTCTTTTTTGTTCTTACATATTAATCAATGAAAAAAGTGCGTGCTGTGTAGCGCTATTCAAAAAATATATAAATATATTAAATATTATGTGAACTAAATAATGAATAATGGGGGCTGCCAACTAAAACACTAGCTACCCAAATCTAGTGAAAGAAATACAGAAAAGCAGACGGGCACCCCTATCTCTACAATGAGTGAATATGAATAACATGATATGTATAAACAATAGAATGCTAGATGCAAATAAAAATATACAATGAAATACAACCGTGTGAGTGTGACAAAAAGCTGAAAAAAGTCCCCAAAAGTTCCAAGGATGTGGAATAAAGGATCCAGCCGTGGCTCAGCACATGAAAAGAAATAAACAAAACAACATAGTGTGATACTGTTAAAGAAAATAACCTTAATAGTTATCAAAAATAAATAAATAAAATACAAAATAAACAACTAACAAAACTAACAGAGTGATCGAGCAAGCACTACAGATTACTAAAATTACAAATCTATTTATTAAAAGACAAAAATCGAAGAACAATAAAGATTAAAAAAAACTAAAACATTAGGTCAAGCGCGTGTGTGTACAATCTGGATGGCTGCTCCTCTGCTTCAGGTGTGCTGTAGGAACGTCCTCTCCTTATCCTATCCAGACCCGCTGGATGTTCAGAAGGGACCTCCGTCTGCTGGGAAGTAGTTTGTAAGCCTCCAGACCTCTCCCGCTCAAGGTTCCTGTTCCACTGCCAGCAAACCGTTCTGCCTCTCCCTCTCTCGCGAGACTACGCCACCGGAGGGAGCTGCTACTGGTATAGCTGATGCAGCTCACAGGATACTCGATCGAAGGTGATATTAAGATAGGCGCTTGAATGCCGAGACGCAGGGTGTGTGACATCACCCTACGCGTTTCGCGGATTGATCCGCTTCTTCAGAGGTAAAGTATGCGGGACTATTTTTCCACGAAACGCGTAGGGTGACGGCAGGGAGAGAAGTGAGTGAAGAGCTGGCAGAGAGAGGACTGGGGGCAGAGCCGGCAGGGAGAGGACTGGGGGCTGAGCCAGCAGGGAGAGGACTGGGGGCTGAGCCGGCAGGGAGAGGACTGGGGGCGGAACCAGCAAGGAGAAGGGTGGGGGTGGAGCCGGCAAGGAGAAGAGTGGGGCGGAGACGGAAGGAAGAAGTGTAAAGGGCAGAGCCAGACGGGAGATGAGTGGGGGCAGAGCGGCAGAGAGAAGAGTGGGTGGAGCCGGTAAGGAGAGGACTGGGGGCAGAACCGGCAGGGAGAGGAGTGGGGGCGGAGCCGGCAGGGAGATGAGTGGGGGCGGAGCCGGCAGGGAGAGGAGTGGGGGCGGAGCCGGCAGGGAGAGGAGTGGGGGTAGAGCCATCAGGGAGAGGAGTGGGGGCGAAGCCGGCAGGGGGAGGAGTGGGGGCGGAGCCGGCAGGGAGAGGAGTGTGGGCGGAGCTGGCAGGGAGAGGAGTGGGGGCGGAGCTGGCAAGGAGAGGAGTGGGGGCGGAGCTGGCAGGGAGAGGAGTGGGGGCTGAGACGGCAGGGAGGGGAGTGCGGGCAGAGCTGGCAGGGAGAGGAGTGGGTGCGGAGCTGGCAGGGAGAGGAGAGGGGGCGGAGCTGGCAGGGAGAGGAGTGGGGCAGAGCTGGCATGGAGAGGAGTGGGGGCGGAGCTGGCAGGGAGGGGTGTAGGGGCGGAGCTTGCAGGGAGAGGAGTGGGGGCAGAGCCAGCAGGGAGGGGTATGGGGGCAGAGCCGGAAGGGAGAGGAGTGGGGGTGGAGCCGGCAGGGAGAGGAGTGGGGGCGGAGCTGGCAGGGAGAGGAGTGGGGGCGGAGCCGGCAGGGAGAGGAGTAGGGGCGGAGCTGGCAGGGAGAGGAGTGGGGGCGGAGCCGGCAGGGAGAGGAGTGGGGGAGGAGCTGGCAGGGAGAGGGTGTGGGCGGAGCTGGCAGGGAGAGGATTGAGTGGAGCTGGCAGAGAGACGGGTGGGCTGAGCGGCAGGGAGAGGACTGGGGGCGTGAGACAGCGGGATGCCGCACGGAGAGTACGGGGGGGGTGGTAGAGCCGGCAGAGAAGAGTGGGCGGGAACGGAAGGAAGAAGTGTAAAGGGCATAGCCAGAGGGAGATGAGTGGGGCGAGCGGCAGAGAGAAAGTGGGTGAGCCGGTAAGAAGGACTGGGGGCAGAACCGGCAGGTGAGAGGAGTGGTGGGCGAGCCGGCAGGGAGATGAGTGGGGGGCGGAGCCGGCAGGGAGAGGAGTGGGGCGGAGCCGGCAGGGAGAGGAGTGGGGTAGAGTCCATCAGTGGAGGAGTGGGGTCGAGCCGGCAGGGGAGGAGTGGGGGCGGAGCCGGCAGGGAGAGGAGTGTGGGCGGAGCTGGCAGGGAGAGGATGGGGGCGGAGCTGGCAAGGAGAGGAGTGGGGGGCGGAGCTGGCAGGGAGAGGAGTGGGTGCTGAGACGGCAAGGAGGAGGTGCGGCAGAGCTGCAGGGAGAGGAGTGGTGCGGAGCTGGCAGGGAAGGAGAGGGGGCGGAGCTGGCAGGGAGAGGAGTGGGGCAGAGCTGGCATGGAGAGGAGTGGGGGCGGAGCTGGCAGGAGGGGTGTAGGGCTGAGCTTGCAGGGAGAGGAAGTGGGGGCAGAGCCAGCAAGGGAGGGTATGGGCAGACCGAAGAGAGGATGGGGTGGAGCCGGCAGGGAGAGAGTGGGGGCGGAGCTGGCAGGGAGAGGAGTGGGGGCGGAGCCGCAGGGGAGGAGTGGGGGAGGAGCTGGGGTGGCAAGGTAGAGGATTGGGGGGCGGAGCCGGCAGGGAGAGGAGTGGGGGCGGAGCCGGCAGGGAGAGGAGTGGGGGCGGACCGGCAGGGAGAGGAGTGGGGGCGGGCCGGCAGGGAGAGAGTGGGGGCGGAGCTGGCAGGGAAGGATAGGGGCGGAGCTGGCAGGGAGAGGAGTGGGGGCAGAGCTTGCAGGGAGAGGAGTGGGGACGGAGCTGGCAGGAGGAGTGGGGCGTAGCCGGCAGGAGAGTAGTGGGGGGTGAGCTGGGCAGGGAGAGGAGTGGGGGCGGAGACTGGACAGGGAGAGGAGTGGGGGCGAGCGGCAGGAAGGAGTGGGGGGCGAGCGGCAGGAGAGAGTGGGGGGCCGAGCGGCAGGAGAGGAGTGGGGCGGAGCGGCAAGGGAGAGGAGTGGGGGGGGCGGCAGGGAGTAGAGGAGTGGGGGCGAGCCGGCAGGGAGAGGAGTGGGGGCGGAGCATGGCAGGGAAGGGAGGGGGCGGAGCTGGCAGGGAGGGAGTGGGGGCGGAGCTGGCAGAGAGAGGAGTGGGGGCGAGCCGGCAGGGAGAGGGGGGAGGAGCTGGCCGGAGAGGAGTGGGGCGTAGCTGGCAGGGAGAGGAGTGGGGCGGAGCTGGCAGGGAGAGAGTGGGGGCGGAGCTGGGAAGTGGAGAGGAGAGGGGGGCGAGCTGGCAGGAGAGGAGTGGGGGTGGAGCTGGCAGGGAAGGAGTGGGGGCGGAGCTGGAAGGAGAGGAAGAGGGGCGAGCTGGCAGGGAGAGAGTAGGGGCGAGCTGGCAGGGAGAGAGTGGGGGCGGAGCCGGAGGGAGAGGATGTGCGGAGCTGGCAGGAGAAGGATGGGGGCGGAGCCGGCAGGGAGAGTGGGGGAGGCGGGCGGGAGAGGAGTGGGCGGAGCTGGCAGGTAGAGGAGTGGGGCGGAGCCGGCAGGGAGAGGAGTGGTGGAGGAGCTGGCACGGGAGAGGAGTAGGGGGCGGAGCCGGCAGGGAGAGGAGTGGGGGTGGAGCTGGCAGGGAGTAGGAGTGGGGGCGAGCTGGCAGAGGGAGAGGGGGCGAGGTGGGGAGGGAGAGGAGTATGGGCGGAGCTGGCAGGAGAGGAGTGGGGGGCGGAGCCGGCAGGGAGAGGAGGAGGGCGGAGCTGGCAAGGAGAGGATGGGGGCGGAGCCGGCAGGGAGAGGAGTGGGGGAGGAGCTGGCAGGGAGAGGATAGGGGGCGGAGCTGGCAGGGAAGGAGTGGGGGGCGGAGCTGGCAGGGGAGAGTGGGGCGGAGCTGGAAGGGAGAGGAGAGGGGGCGGAGCTGGCAGGGAGAGGAGTGGGGGCGGAGCTGGCAGGGAGAGGAGTGGGGGCGGAGCTGGAAGGGAGAGGAGAGGGGGCGGAGCTGGCAGGGAGGAAGTGGGGCGGGAGCTGGCAGGAGAGGAGTAGGGCGGAGCTGGCAGGGAGAGGAGTGGAGGGGCGGAGCTGCAGGGTGAGGAGTGGGGGCGAGCTGGAGGGAGAGGAGAGGGGCGGAGCTGGCAGGGATGGAGGATGTGGTGGGCGGAAGCTGGCAGGAGAGAGTGGGGGCGGAGCTGGCAGGGAGAGGAGTGGGCGGAGCTGGCAGTGAGAGAGTGGGCGGAGCCGGCAGGGATAGAGGAGTGGGGGCGGGAGCCGCAGGGAGAGGTAGTGGGGAGGGCTGGTCATGGGATGAGTAGGGGGGCGGAGCTGGCAGGTATGTGTTTTTTTTGTAAGATTACCACTTTCACAATTCTGAAACAAATGAATTTGTTAATTCAAAGTTATAGATAAGTTTTTTGGAGTGATGTTTCATTACTATGAAACCCCCTTTCCCTATGCCTAAGGGAACTACGCGGGCGACTACATGTGCTGCTGTACCTGTTTGCTCACAGGAGACCTCCGCCTCTGGGAGCCTGGGGTGAGTTCTATCTCAATACGAGGTTCTCACACAATGTCCCAAAATACTGCGGCCTGGTTGCAGGGTGCCGTGTGGCCGGCCATCCACCGGCACAGCAGTACTACTATAGTACTAAATTGGAAGAGTCCCTATCTGGGGCCTTCCCTTCAACACTCCACTCGGGTGGCTCAGGGCCTTGCTGAGGCCTACAGGGCAATATCTAGGCATAACCCATGGAAGCACTGCTCTCTGGATGCTACCTTCAAGGTAGCCACCTCCGTCTGGACTGAGCACGCTGGCTCCTTGTCCTAGAGGATATCCTGCTCCTTTGGAATGCATCCATGCCATAGGTGTGATCCACCCACGTGATAACCCTCCCCCCGAGGATTCTGGGACTTGTAATCCCACTTCAGGCTGTGCGGAGCCAGTCCAAGATAGCCACCGCGCTATTCTTGCAAATCATTCTGGGGATTGTAGTCTCTATGTGCTTTGAAGCCATTTAAAGATGGCCACCGCTCCTGTCGCAACTGCGCATGTGCGGCAGTCTGAAACAGCTGCCGCCACCTCTCCCCACTCGTGCGGAGCTCCTGTGTGCAACAAGCAGTCCACCCTCACAGGAGGTAAGGAGGGGTACTCTGCTACAACTGTATTTTTGTTAAATTATTTGTTGACAAAAGAGTTACGGTACCTTTCTTGTAATGTAACTTTCCTTTGCACACTCATACATTTGAAAGATTGCAGCAAAAACTTTTAGAATTCATTCATATTTGCTTAGTGCACTTTTCAGAGAGAAAGATTGCCTAAATATATCTGTAGAACATATTGTACACCGAGAATAATATTTTACAGCTGAGTTTTGTAGTTATCACTCCCTGTGTTCTTTGTTCCCCATTCTTGCCATTTGAAACTGAGTTATGAAGGTCTGATAATTACCATAATGAAACAAGGGTTAAGTGCCCTTGGTGGGTGAGAAGAAATTATGGCCTGCAGGAGTCTTTGATGTCCACTCCAACTCTGTTGCTGGAACTTCTATGAATGTCAACCAATAGGGACAGCACTAGCTGACATTATGTCTACGGGTTATCATTATTATTTTTTTTAACCTGATCGATCGCTTCTCCAACCACAATGATGCTTCGGGGCATCTCGCACTGCTGGGGAGTGATTGACCATTGGGTATCATTAGGAATAAAGCTATGCCTTCTGTTTCTCCTCTATTCCCGGACTCCACTGACCTTTCACTCAGGAACCAGCTGGAGCTGAGAGATATTTAATTGAATGGATTCTTCAGATGTATTTATGTTTTTGGTGTAAGGAAAGGAGGAGGGCTGAAAAAAAAACTTTCTATGACCTTCAAAGCCTAATTGATAGGCTTTTTTATAGACTTGTTTGAGATTTGCTTTTTGGTCCCTGTTGTTTGGTATGAGCCCCTTAGAACTTCAGGAGCGGAGCAGAGTCAACTGCTAGAGACGGTTCCCCAGTGACCCTGGAACAATCAATACTTAGCAGCAAGTACATTGCTGGCTGCTTTTCAGTACCTCGCTCTCATGCTGCATTAACAGGCAGGGCTCATCCTAATTTCCCAAACCTCACTCATTAATCTGAGCAATCTGGAGAAAAAAAACAAACATGAAAAGCACCGAGGTAGGCTTAAAAAAAAGGTAGCATAAAAGGAAATCGAAGCTCCTACTCAGTAGAAAAGACCATGGTAGACAGCAGTTTCACACATTTACTTTGCCTGTGTCTTTCATTGTGAAATTATGCACCCATATGGAAGGGGCAGATTAACGCAAGCATTTCCCTCTATCTGCTTCTTCCTTTCTCAAAGACTCTTTTTGAACATAGGAAAAGGGAAGTGAATAAATCTCTAAGCTGAAATAAATAGTTGCCAACTGACAATTTATCTTTAAATAAGAAACGTGTAACCTTTTTGTCTTGGAGAGCAATTTATTTAGACATTAGTCCCTGCGACTGGGTTTGAGTCAGTATACTTTGCTTTTATTCCAGTTCCTTTAACGCAGGCATCCTTGCAAACACTGAGAGGGATTTTTAAAGGATGTAACAAGACAGATAAGTAGCTAATTTTGTGTACTCGGGGAGCGAATGATTGAGTATACTCCCTATGGAATATCCAGAATGATCGGATGAAAAGAAAAGGGAGGAAAGAACTTAAACGTATTCTAGTATTACTGTTGAACGCCAAAATGAAAGATTCATGCAGCTTGATAAGAGTATGTGGACTGCAGTTCATAAGTGGTACACAAAATAGTTTTTCTATACATAGCATGTTATATAATAAAAATAAATTTCAATAAAAAAATAATAATAAAACAAATAATAATAAAATTAATAAGAATCAAAATGAAAAGGCAAGAAGCTTTATTTTTGCTTCTGTATAATTTTCTGTAAATGTGATTTGATCTGTCTTGATGAGAATAGAAAGTAGCGGTTGTCCTTCAGGATATTATAGGTTGGAAATTAAAGGGCGGTGAGGGCAACGGCTAATGCCGTCTGATAGAACTGCCCTACTCTGAAAGAAGACGTGCGCCAGCATCACGTGAAGGCCAAAGCCGATATTTTCTCATATCTGCAGCTGGAGAACACGCAATAGTGATCAATTGTTTTGAAAGCAAATAGCAATAATTAACACGATACTGAAATAAAACATACACAATTCTAACTTCACACAACAGTATCTCAATAAATGTGTTTTTATGTGCACTGTTGTGCTCATTATTAATAGAACTAACACACGTGTTACCAAGTTCTAATATGTTTTGTACAGTAATTTTTATTTATGTAAAGAACAGAACAACATCAAGATTAATGTTTGAAAATGATGAGCCATGAATGCTGAGGGGGACGTGCACTAAGCAGTGATAAGTGGGGTTTTCTGGGTGCTATGCACTAAGCAGTGATAAGTGGGGTTTCTGGGTGCTATGCACAAAGCAGTGATAAGTGCTTTTAAGTGAGATACATGCCTTTATAGTGTGATACTGCCTGTTGTGAGATTCACAAAGCAGTGATAACACTGCAGTATCGTGCTATAATGGCATTTTTCCCACTTAAAAGCACTTATCACTGCTTTGTGAATCTCACAGCAGACAGTATCACGCTATAATGGCTTTTTATCTCACTTAAAAGCACTTATCACTGCTTAGTGCATGACCCCCTGAGAGTGCAATAAGTGTTATGCCTGCAGTGCCTCTTACTCTGAAATGGTCCAGCCTGCAATTCTTACTTACAGAACTACTTGGTGTAACGCCCATGCTACGGTTCTAATTCAATATACAGTACTTGTGAGAAATTGGATAATATACAGTTAATGAAGCATCATCTCTCCATCAAGTGACTGCAAGTGACTGCCTCATTAATTGGGTTACTAAACGTCTCCCAATGTTGAAAAAAGAGAGGAGATAAATATTAGTACTTTGGTTCTGTACGTACGTAGTATTTCCAACTTTCCATTAACTCACAAAGCACAGTTCAGAGATTGCCTGGTACTTAGAGATATATTATTTGTCTTACCTCTGTGCCCAGGACATACGTGAAAACGAGAGGTAACTCTCAATGTATTACTTCCTGGTAAAATATTTTATAAATAAATAAATAGAGATGGGTGAATTTATTTGGCAGATTTGGAGCCTTCTCGGATCGGGCGGTTTCTTTGATCCGCAGATCACGCTCCAAAAAAGCAATCCGCAATTTCAGATTTTTTTCTTTCAGAGGCCAAGAACAATCCGTTCCCGAACTAATTTTTGGCAATCTACAAACAGATTCTGAATCCGTTTGTGGATTGTAAGAACAATCCGCCCTGATTGTAGTCAATGGCGGATTTGAATGTATTCGCCATTTCCCGGAATTTTGCGGATTTTGACAGTTTCGTCCGTCTCTGCTGATATCCTGCTCTTCTTGAGAAGCGCTCCCCATTTAATATTCTCCCGCAAGGAAGACAGGTTCATAGCACAATGAGTAGAGAAGTGTTAATCTAATCAAAACCCGGTTCCCAATTTGATATTGTTTCCCCCCCCCCCCCCCCCCCAAAAAAATTGCATCCTTGTGAAACCCAGTGACTTACTGTATACCTCACCAAACACTCTTTTCTACAACACGGGGAGAGTTACAGAACCTGTGCACAAATCTGAACCTGGGAAACTACCTCATTTCAATCATTTGAATACACTTTGCATATCCGATTAGCATATTTTTCAGGTATCTCAGGTGGGTTCAGGTTCTCTCTCTCTCTCTCTCTCTCTCTCTCTCTCACCTCTCATCTCTCATCTCTCGCCTCTGTCCATTATTTCAGGGTCCATGTTATTTGAAGCTAACCAATGCTGTGCTAATTTAACCTGATGTGGAACATTAGCTAACGAGTTGTTATTTTTTTGCATATACTGTAAGTACTTTTGTGGACATGCGTTACACACACAAGGAAATAACATCCATTACTAATTTAGATAGCCTAACGTTATTTACCTGAGCTTGGTGTATCTGGCCCTCAGTTCTCACTGTTCAGGGGGAGCTTTCAGCTCCACTTCAATGAATGTGAATAAAACCTTCCCCAGCATGGAGAAGACGACTGAAAGGGTGCCTTTGACATTTTTTTCCAATCAAGGGTTTCTACCACACAATTCCATGGGGAAATAGATAAGAGAGTATGCAAAAGTTCCGCACATTGTACAAATCAAATACAACATTGTGAGCTGCTTCATTACTGAAGATATCAAAGTACTTCAACGACAGATGTATCAATATTACTCAAGTATACATAAAAGTACTCTCCACTGAAAGATTAACAAAAAATAAATAAGCAAATAGAAGTCAAGAAACCGCACAGTTAGGGAGTTCCCAACACCCAATTTGTAAGAGACATTGGGTGTGAGGTAGAAATCAACAATAATATTTAAGAAACGCTGTAAAACTAGGTAATAAGATCAACAAACTGTAAGAAAAAATACTATTTCCTGGGAAGTAGATCAAGTATATTTGTTATTTCTTTTAATGATATAAATGTAGCCATGTAGCCCCATGCTATATATTTGCCTGCAATAGTAGTATCAGTCCTGTTGGCAGCAGGCAATGTTAGGGTTAATTGCATCGCACATGGCCCAGAATGTGAGCCTCATCTCCTGTAAGTTACTTTGTTTCCAGTTAAAGTCCCTGTCTGTCTGGGAGGATACAAAACTGGGTCACATGGATAGTGGGGTGATGCCTGTGAGTCATCTAGTCCTGCCCAGATACTGGGGCAGAGGGAATAACCCCTCCCCAGGTATAAGAGATAGGGACCTCCCTTTTAGTGGTGAGTAGGTTGTGTAAGAGTTCTCCTTAGGGAGTGTGTTCTGCCTCATCCCTTAGTGGAGAAGGTGTGCTCCAGAGGGAGAGAGTGTTCCACCATGGATTGAGTTCCTGCCTTGCCCCTTAGGCGGTGAGGGATGTCCAGACTAGCCTAGGGGCCTCAAGCCCTTGGCATGCCTAGTCCTGTGTTGCCCAGGGAAGGGATGATACCCCTGGGTTGGGAGCCATGCAGAGAGGGAACTATGCTGTAACTGCTGTTGTGCCAAATAAACCTGTTGTACTACTACTGGCACACCAGAATCTTCACTCTACGCTTTGGAGATTCCTGTGGGGATGAACCCCTGTCTATGGCAGGAGCCCTACAGGTGGAGGCGCTGCACACACAAAAGCAATCCTGTATCCTGAAGCTCCCTACCATCGCAAAAACAGCAAGCTTGACCCTACCTGTCTCTCTAACTATCGTCCTGTCTCCTTTCTGTCTTTTGCCTCTAAACTCCTTGAACGTCTTGTATTCTCTCACTTGCTCCATTTTCTCAACACCCATTCTGTCATAGATCCTCTACAATCTTGTTTTTGCACTGCTCATTCCACTGAAACAGTCCTCACTAAAAAAAACTAATGACTTCCATACTGCCAAAGACAAAGGTTGTTACACTCTGCTCATATTACTCGACCTCTCTGCAGCATTTAATACTGTGGACCACCCTCTTCTCCTTCACATTCTCCATACTCTTGGTATTCGTAACAAAGCTCTATCCTGGATCTCCTCTTACCTCTCCCATTGTACTTTCAGTGTCTCTTCTGCTAACACCTACTCATCTATCAATCTATCTGTGGGGGTACCCCAGAACTTTGTCCTGGGACTTCTTCTCTTTACATAATCCCTTTAGGTGACCAAATCACATCTCTTGGGTTCAAATATCACCTCTATGATTATGACAGTTTACCTTTCAACCCCTGTAAAGTCTCTGAATCTCTCTCTGCTATATGAACAGGTGTTCTAGCTGGAAATGCACCAGTAGGTGTTGGGGAGTGTGATGATAAGATTGGGGGTGATGGTGGCTCTTCGGGTAAGCTTAGTGAGGAGCGTCTTTACAAAGGTGAGATAAAAGAGCATGGACGTTCCTCGCTAAGTTGTCATGGTGGTAGGCCACAATTTGGCATTCATGGTATTCCATCCTACTCCCCAAACTGACAGGCATCACAGGGGTGTGGTTCTCCCCACAGAAAAAAATACCTTCTTGCTGTGGGAATTCTTTGAATTACCACTCATGGGACGGTGTGTGACACTTTGGTGGTCCACTGCATCCTTTGTGATGGATCAGGAGTGGACACTGCCTGGGGATGACTGCTCTCCAGCAACATCTGCAGAGCAATCACCATGATCTCTGTGTCTTCATCTGCCTCCAGGTGTGAGGGTCCTGCTCCAGGTTATCAATGAAGAGCCATCACCAATGTGTATCAAAACGTCCCAAACGCATCTTCACAGTTGTACGTGAAGAAGTGGAATCATCAGAAAAAGGTGAATCTGACCGTGATTAACTTCAGCATCTTAGAGAGCTTCATTAGTTCTGTGTCGATAACATGCATTGATCAAATCACCTAGGGAACACTGAGCACTATGAAGCTACGGATGTTGCAGGATTCATTGTTTTCACACGGAAATTCACTAAGCCGTATTCTATTTTTTAAAGATTAAAAAAAGAGGCAAATGTCCTGATCGGACACTGCCCAGATAATATACGGGCCTTTGAAGAGACGCCATTATTGTAGCTAAGACAAATGTTGGAGAATGCTTTGCACATGTCGACTAACTAATGACATCTGATGGTGGAGCTATACTGTATGAGATACTAAGGCCATTTGAAGAGGCCACAGCAATGGTCAGCTAAGCAGTGACAATACTGGCATCAGCCAAATCATCCCATTTATATTCCTACTACTACTACTACTACAGTAGATAAGAACCTTTTTTTCGCATGCAGCATGAATGTGAGTCTAATTGTTATACTGAATTGGTGAGACTGGTGTAGGGTGCTATACTCAACTGCCTGAGATATTGTCCCCATGAATTATCCATTAAGCTAAGATTGATGATGCTTTCACCAACATGTCCAGTGGCCACCACCTAGTACACACCATCAACACTAGTGTCCACTGCCCAACACCAGTGGTACTCACCTGAGACTTGTAAAGGAACTTCTCAAGGAGAGAAAGATGCGTCGCACAGCACAAAAATAGACGAAGGCTGATGTGGGATAAAAATAAGCTTTATTTGCACAAGGTGCAAGCGAGTCCTCTTTACGCGTTTCGGCCTGGAAGGCCTTTGTCAAAAGAGTGTTTTACTCTTTTGACAAAGGCCTTCCAGGCCGAAACGCGTAAAGAGGACTCGCTTGCACCTTGTGCAAATAAAGCTTATTTTTATCCCACATCAGCCTTCATCTATTTTTGTGCTGTGCGACGCATCTTTCTCTCCTTGAGAAGTTCCTTTACATTGCTGCATCAAGCGTCTGCACGCTGAGTTCCTGCTGGTTTGCGGTTTCCTTCACTGAGTCTGCCGTGACGTCATCAGCAAGTACCGTTCAGGCCGCCGGTCAGGTGACCGCCCTCCGCGTCTGCGGGTATTGGGTTGGCGGTGAAGAGCAAAGATCACAAGCAGAGACACCCTGACTTCAGCCAGGAGAAGCAGATATATTATACTGAGAAGACCCGCACAGGCTTCACTAACCACTACAAAGACTTACACGTGAGTGTCCCATATCCCAACCTCATAGTGCTCGCGGTGAGCCGGTTGGGGGGAATGATTATATGTGTCTTCATATTACACTAAGGTTGTGTATCGCCTGGGTCTAGAAGATTTACTTTATCTTGCACCAGCAGGACTATGCTATATTCTGAGCGCCTGGAGGGTTAATCGGATGATTCACCCATTTGTATGCTCACCTGAGACTTCCCCACCAATCTACATCAATATAACTGGCATATACACATCAGGAATGGATGGATGGTGGCTGAAGCAAGAGAATGGATACTGGAAACCCACTTGTCATGGAGAGGTCGTGGCTGAGCTTAGATGACGACCAATGTCATGTGCCACCTGTTCTAGTGCCAATCACCACCAACACGTTGGGAAGAGGAACAGGAGGAGATACTAATAATTACGAGGTGGATGGAAGAGGCCGACACTTTGTGTCCCACTAATACATTTGCCTGTATTGCTCGCACATTGTGAGATGATATCTTAACCTGTGGTCTTTCAGTATGGTGGCTCTTCATTAAGCCAATTTCTAACCCCCACTGACTGTTTTCTTACTGAATAGATACTGGACATGGGCCAAATTTTAGATGGAATGGAATCTAGAATCTGACGTAGATTGGCCAGTTCTTTTCAATGCAAGGATGGAAAGAAGAAAACTTATTCCAAAGAAGACAAAAGCAAACAGTGACCATCGGAAAGAATTGCTTCAGCTTGCATGAGATACACGGGGAAACAAACTATTAAATATTTTTATATATTTTATTATCCCTTCTCCCTCACTCACTTCCAATCACAATCACTTAATAACATTCAACACACAATACACGATTATGAAAAACGTATTAAGATGGTAATAAAAAGCACAGAAAAAAAATTGAGAAATCACCTCCAAAAGAATAGAATCAGAAAATGTCAAAGCACACAAAGCAGTTTTTGAGCGAACTACAATGAATGAAGCAATACCAAGATGCAAGAACAAAAATATTACACACGGAGCTGTGTAAGACAATCAGCAAGCATGCTACCCAAGCTGTAAGGAAATATAACTGCGAAATGGGGAAGATAAGAGACTATTAAAGATAAAAAAAAGTTTAAAGAAGTTGTGACTTATAATTGGAAACAAGCAAAGTATCGTACTCAGTAGAGATGGGTGAAATTTTCCACAGAATTCAAATCCGCCTCAGATGGACCAGTTCCTTTCATCCGGATCAGTCAAAAAAGGCAGATTCTGTTTTTTTTTTCAATCACTAAAAATCCACTAGACAGATTGCAGCTTCTTACAAATGCACGTGTGTCTGTGTGTCCTACTTTACTAGTGTTTCTCAAGTATGTTATTGCTTAAATAAAACTTTTCTATTTTTCTAAAACTGGCTCCCTTGGCTCTGCACTGCTGGTCGCATGTGCGTGTCTTTATAAATAACCTCTAAATAACAGAGGGAGAAACAGCATGCTCGAAAAGGGGCACACCTGAGAGATATGCTAATGAGATATGCAAAGTATATTTAAATGACTCAAATCCCACACTTCCAAAAAGGATTTCCATAAAAACTATATTGAGTTAACAAGGCTAAGGCACCTTGTGAGATACTTGTGTCAACCCAATAGGATTAGAACCGAAAACCTTTGTTACTCTGGGCACCATAACAAGCTGCCGCATACGTAGCACCACCGTCCCAGCATACTTTCCAGCTTCTCATTGCTCACTACTATGGAAAAAATTTTAGGACGTGCAGGGTGACATTTATCGTTATCTTTGTGACTCTCCGATAAACTCTGGGAAGCTAAAGTCCGTTACTTATTAAGGCAACGTCACGTTATTTGCCCTGGTTAAATGGCGCTCTGTGGATCTGCCCCTTAGTTCGTCTCACTAAACACACAAAGCCCTGTTCTGTACCTGTATAAGGGGTTCACACAAGGGAAAAAAACAAATACAAAGGCATATATCACCCAAGCCACGCTTGCGTCACAGGATAAGAAGCTTACCTTACATACCTGCGAGATATGTAAAGTATATTTAAATGAGTCCCATCACACACTTCCTAAAACGATTTCCATAAGTACTACACTGAGTTGAAAAATCTAAGGCACCTTGTGAGGTACTGTGTCAGCCCAACAGGATTACAACAAACAACCGTTGTTATTCTGGGCATCAGCTCTAGCTAACTCAGCATGGTGCTACTGTCACGGCATACATTTGTGTTCTACTGCTCACACCTGTATCTAATCCAACTATTAGCATATCATCCAGGTATCTCAGGTGTGCTTCTTTCTGTGCACTAGGAATATTGAACTGGCAATGACAACCAGCACGTGCAGGTGGTCTGCTTCTAAAGGAAGCCAGGGCAGGGGGCTACAGGTGTGAGCAGTAGCGCTCAAAGGTATGCTGTGACAGTGCTGATACTTGTCATCAGCTACTGTAGATTGGCTCACACTGCTAGAGCTGCTGCCCAGAATAGCGGTGTTGGGTTCTGGTCAACTCAGTGCAATTCTGAGTTTTGAAATCGTTTTGGGAAGATGGGATGTGATATACATTACATAGGTGTATGGTGGGTCAGGTGTGTGCCTTTGTAAGCACAGATGTTCCTTCCTATGTTATTTACAGGGAGGTTTGAGGGGATATATATACAACTTGAGACTCTATCAAAATTGTTTCTTTCTCTCGGAGTTGAACATTTGGTGTGTTTCTTGTCATTTTTTTAAATTACTTTAAGTTTTTCAGACTTAATATTGTAGATTCCTAATTGTTTTTATTAGTTTATACGTATTTTATCATACTATTTTGGTACTGTATATTCCGGCTTATTTCGCGTTTGTTTGCATAATCTGGTAAAAAATGTAAAACAAAACAAATCGAGTTTCTGTAATAGCAAATATTTTATTAAACTAAAATCACACCAAAACAAAAACAAAATTCTTTTAGTATCAAAACCAAAACACTCGATGGGTTTTATCTTTTTTTTATTATGGAAAAAAAATTATTTTTTCTTTTAAACTTGGCTGAACTATTTTGAACTTTGCACAAATGTTTGCAAACAAACAAAACGAAAAAAGAAACAAATGAGACAAAGACAAACTCATTCTGACGGCGAGTCTTTCTTGGGATTTGACTTGTATTTCATTTGGATGTGAAAATGAAAGTCGAAATTCAGAGTTGAAATCAAACGTCGAATTCTCGAACTGTTCAACTCTGACTTTGAATCAAATCAGCAAAGTATCAAACTTGCGAACATGCCCATCCTTAGCAGTATCTAACCAGAAAAGAGCTTCCTGATCCTACTGAGGAATATATAAACTCACACACTCGAATTCAGGCTTTCAAAGCGGGTATCAATATGGACCATAACCACGGGCAAAACTAGTGGTACCAACAAGCAGAGAATATTAAATATATCATATTGATAAGAAATGTGTATCCCATATTTACTAAGAGGGATTATCCCATAATTTACCTTCTGGTGCCGGACACATTTTAGCCCATTTAGTTGAATCCTGTCTTTATTTATTTATTTATTTATAAAATATTTTACCTGGAAGTAATACATTGAGAGTTACCTCTCGTTTTCACGTATGTCCTGGGCACAGAGTTAAGACAAATAATACATGGTTACAAATACAGTTACATAAATGAACAGATTACATTATATATCTTTTGTGGCAGGGAGATGTGCTTTAGAATGTTACTGTAGAGTAAATATGGGTCATAATGACATGAAAAGGAGAGATTCTGCGGATGCAGAATATAAAGAAAGCATGGGGAAGTTATTTTAGTGCCAACTTAAAACCTATTTCTAAAACACTGATTATATGGTTTAAGCCTTATTATTTCAACATTTCTAAAACGGTCAGTAATTTAGTTGGTTGAATAGGTGTGCGCATCCTTTTTTTTTAAGCAGTACAATTTAGTACATATTGTAAAACACAAGCCACGTGTAAAATTGCTGGGGAAATGTAAGTAAAGCTTGTACATAGCACCTGCTGAAATGCTGTTTGGCTGCACGTTGTCAGTCATTAGTTCTTTAACTTCACGAGCGCTTAAATCGAGCTAATTTTCAAATAGAGAAGAACCGCATGGAAAAACTAATTTACTAAAGCTCCCTACCAGCAAATTCCCTGTCAGTGGTGTGCCTGGAAAAAACTTTCAATGCTTCCTTAGCCCAATATTGCATTTTTGGCTGAATGACTCGACCAGGTGCATGTCTGTCATCTATAAGCAAATCAATAGGAGTCTTTCTGAGAACTGGGAAACTAGAGTAGCTTCCATTAAATATTCTGATCACAATGTACAGAAAACATGAAATATGCTCCAAGCACAAAAAAAAGAGATTAAGTAAAATGAGATGTTGATAGGGTTAGGTCAATGCTTTCTCCTATTTAGTGAAATACATTTCCATCCCTTTTACCTAAGCTCTGTGATCATGTGGCATCGTGTGGCTGGGGACTTCGCCAATGAAGCCTGATTTATGCAATTGATGCTGCTGACGGGTATTAAATGTGGACTCCAGGTGGGGTTACATTTGGTAAGAATCAGAGCTGGAGATAACCAGGTGTCAGCACATATTTTATCGAATGATTAAAGTTGCAGATGTGAGAACAAGAGAGAGGAGAGAGAGAGATGGAGCCATTGAGACTTCGGTTCCCGACCAAGAGGCAGCAGCCCCTGATCGACTCGCACGATGCGCTAGAGACGAGCAGGACGACCAGACGTACCGATATTTTCTGACGCGTCGAGAGCGAGACGAGAGAGGTACACGGAGCGATGAGAGAGAGCTCAGAGAGACGATTGAGCAGAACCTAGAGAGAGAGCAGAGCGAGGGAGTAGCGGAGAGACAGAGAGAGAGAGAGAGAGAGAGAGAGAGAGAGAGAGAGAGAGAGAGAGGGAGAGGGAGAGGGAGAGGGAGAGGGAGAGAGAGAGGGAGAGAAGTCTTTCTGACCTTGCTGCCGTAATCTCACTATTTTAGTTTCACATTGAGGCATTTTTAAACTGGATCAGATGTAAGGGGTTATTAACATGAGCACGGTGGCGTTTGGGAGGTTGAAATCCCCGTTACGTGCACTCAGAAGTAGCTATCAGAGAATCCACATACTTGATATTGGATTTTTTAAACTGCTATTAGAAATGTAAGGTTTATAAGGAGTTAGATAAAATATACTCGTACAGAAAAAAATCTACTTTCAATTCATGAAATATTTAATGAGGGGTAAATAAGGTGAGTAACATGTTGTACATGAAAGAGCACATACTGTATGATTGTATTTTAGGAGAAAAAGATTAAAAATGATTCTTTATACAGTATGTTGCATTGTCACATGTCATATGAGGGAACAAAGTCACAGCCAAAATGTGATCCTGAGCTACTCTTAAATACACTGACAAACTGGAATCTCATTTCCATGGGATAAAAAAGCCTCCACGTCTGCGGATCATAGAGCAGAGTACTCTTTCTGAACCCAAACCGGGCCAGTGATTTTGTCAGGAAAACATCAAAAAGAAATATCTGCTCAGAGAATCGGTTTTGGATATACGAATGTAAACTCGTACCGGAAACCACTTCCCTATAACACCACTTCCCTATAACACCACTTCCCTATAACACCACTTCCCTATAACACCACTTCCCTATAACACCACTTGCCTGGTGTAGATTAACCGGTAGGAAGTCTGTTTGTTCTGGGAAGAGACCGTATCTTCTCCAAACCCAAAGACTCCAAATAAGGCTTAAAACAAAAGTAGCACTGAAAAGCTTAGCTTACTAAAGAGAACACTGCTGGTTTGCAGAATACGCTTACTTAATAAGGATGGAGTAATGGACTTCCTAATATTCTTACTCAGCATGGCCCATCGACACACTTTAACCAATATTTTTTTTTAACACAAAGGTTTTAGTAATGTCCCTACTATGTAACCATATATATTTAAGAGAAAAGACAAACCTATGTAACTAACAGAAAACCCTTCCCTCCATTTCCGTACAAGTAAAAATATAGAAAACTGCAAGTTTGGCCGCTTTGTGATCACGTCTGGGCCTACAATTACTTCATCTAATTCCCGTCAAGCCTGACTATACGCAGCCCAAGCAGCTAGAGCCAGTGTTCTTCTAACAAGCTCATTCAGTCCTCCCCAAGTCCAGAGGAATGAATGCGGGTGATTAACCCGCCAAAGGGTCCTGCACCGGGAAATCTTGGAACAGCAAAGAGAATAGTCTATTAGATTATTTGTTCCTGGTACGTGAACCACTTTATAAAGAATGTTACTGTGCCAGCATTGAAGAACTAAATGGCCCAAATGCTCACTAACTGGAATGGAATTAGTTTATAATGTGTTAATGGTGGAAGCAACACTCATATTACCTGAGCAAAAAGTACTGTTCTGACTAGTCAAAAGGATATCCCAAAAGAAAACCGTTACAACCATAGGAAAAAGTTTTAACAGCAATTTTCGCAGCACCTAGTATTCACCCATTATTCCAGCCATTGTTACGCATTAAAAGCCCCCTCCGCAATAAATAAAAAAACTCACGTATCCAGAAGCATGCATGAACATTTAATTTGCTTTTATCCACGGAATCCTTGAGCCACAAAGTCCAACCATTAAATTCTTGCAAGAAAAGTTCATGATGCAAAGATAGTTTTTATTAAAAAATAATAATCAGAAAACAGCTTTTGAATCACTATTTTCTGCAGAGAAGCCTCGTCATATAAAGACCAATCTTTACCTCCATAGGATTTACATGCACACCATACAATGGCTGAGTACTTACAAAGGGATGAATATTTTATCCGCTACCCTATCTCTCCGATTTACTCTGGCCAAAACACTAAAGCCATAAAGCCACTTTCCAACATTTTCGGCATGACACAGTTTGGCAATCTCTTCCTCCCTGTCTCGAAAACACCTTTCAAATCAGGTTCCCTAGCAACAGACAGAAAGGAACATATTTACACTGTGTTCAGAAAAAAAGGGACCCTTTCGTTTTTCAGCATATTTTATATATTTCTCACGCCATGAACATTTGCACAATTGTTGGTGTGTTATGTAGATTAACACTATATAAGAAGCACCATGAAACCAATCAACGGATGTGAACTAAATGGATGTCACTGTATTATTTCAACAAGTCCCAGATACGCTGCGGGAGGTCCGTGTTCATTAAAGGAGAAATAGGAGTTTTTTCTCTGTTGGCTGTAAATGCGTTAAATTGTTGAATTGTCATCTGAAACACTAAGATTACTAGAAAGTATGGTTCAAAGTGTGTGTTCAAAATGTCCTTCTGCTGAAACGCGCGCCCAAAGACGAGAATGCGATTGTCGGATTTCATCCTCGATAACGCATTGATCCAGCTGCTCTCACTCCTGGATGATAACGTTGTTTTATAAATCATTTTTTCAGTCCTTCTAGCAACCATCCTTTATCAGGAAACATTTTATGTCAGCGTTTTTGGGCCATAATTCTTTCTCTGTCTCAAGCACATTATACGGTAATTATCTTCTTCGCTAAACACCATTTTGTAACTAAGCACGTGAGGTATGTAACAGTTACAGACCAGATTAAAATGTGAGACAGGTTTAGTTGTGAAATAATTTAAACTGGTGGTGGCTGTGAGAGTCTCCGGTAGATTGTTCCAGGTTTGGGGTGCACGGTAAGAGGAGGAGCGGACGGATACTTTGTTGAACTTCTGGACCATGAACAGTCTTTTGGAGTCAGATCTCAGATGCTAAGTGCTGCATGTGGTAGGGGTGAGGAGCTTGTTCAGATAGCTGGGTAATTTGCCCAGAAAGTATTTGAAGGCAAGACAGGAAAGGTGAACTTTGCACCTAGACTCAAGTGATGACCAATCTAGTTATTTGAGCATTTCGCAGTGATGTGTGTTTTAGTTGCATTGGAGAACAAAATGACATCTTGAATTGTAGAGCGTGTCAAGTTTGCTAAGGTGTGTTTGGGGTGCCAAGCCGAATACTATGTCCCCATAGTTGACGATTGGCATTAGCATCTGCTGTGTGATATGCTTTCTGACCAGCAGACTTAGGGAGGATTTGTTCCTGTAAAGTACACCTAGTTTGGCTTAGGTTTTGGATGTCAGGGTATCAATGTGCATCCGAATGTTAAAAGGGAGTCAAACCATATGCCCAGGTATTTAAAATTAGTAACCGGAGTTAGTGTGGTATTAGCGTTGGTTCTGATCTGGAGCTCAGTCATTGGAAGCTTTAAAATTTTAGCCTTGGTCCCAAATACCATTGTTACAGTCTTGTCAGTGTTTAAAAACAGTTTGTTTTTGGAAATCCAATTTTCAAGTCTCAAAAAGTCAGTTTGAAGTATGTGTTGAAGGTCGGAGAGGCTAGGGCTGTATGCATGTAAGATTGTGTCATCTGCATACATGTGTATTGAAGCTCCCTTACAAGCTGTAGGAAGATCATTGATGAACACTGAGAAGAGTAGGGGCCCCAGAACAGAGCCTTGCGGGACACCACAGGTGATATCCAAGGGGTTGGAGTTAGGGACATTTGTCTTGGTATAGTAATCGCTTAATTGGGAGTGAACGAAGGATTCCATGACTTTGGATAGTATTGGGAGAAGAGAGATTTGCCTGTAGTTTGAGACAGTGGTTTTGTCCCCACTTTTGAAGATGGGACAACTCTGGCAGTTTTCTAGGTCTTAGGGATATGGCCTGCAGACAGGATAGAGTTGACTATGGAAGTAATTGGTTTGGCAATGGCTGGGGCACCAAGTCTTAGGAACTTAGATTGTAGTGTCAGGTCCACATTGGCTGCTTAGTTATAGTTTGAGAAGCGCTTGTGTAATCTCCTCTTCGGATACTGGGAGAAATTAAAAATTGTGAGCAGTGTTGGGAGAGGGTGGGACTATAGGGGTACTCCCAGGATGAGATTCAGGTTTGTGGTTTGGGTTGCGTTTCGCTAATAAGTTAGTAGCACACCCCACAAAGTAATCATTGAATGCATTTGCAATGTCAGTGGGGTTTGTCAGAGTAATATCCTCCTTAATGATATTACATGGTTGATGATGGTTAGAAGGCTGGAATATATGGTTGATAACCTTCCAGAAGTTAGCTGGGTTTGATGTATTCTGGAGAAGATTGCCAGAGTAATATTGTGCTTTTGTGTGTCTTGTTTGCCTTAGGCTGCGTCCCCGCTAGCGCTGAGCTCGCTGAGCGGCTCACACAAATTATTTAAATTTTCTAGCGCGCTCTGCTTCCCCTGCAGCGTCACCCTCACGAGCGCTTGCGAAAATTTAAAGGACACCCGGCGCTCATGCTTGGAGAGCTCTCCAAGCATGAGCGCGCTCAGCGCCAACGGGGACAAAGCCTTATGCACATGTTCCGCAGGCATCTGTAGTGATTGAGATCCTTGGTAGTGCCAGTTACATTGTAGCTTTTCCAAAAGGCATCCCTGAACTGGTAGAGTGCTATAAGTTCAGTTGTAACTCACGGTAGGTGGGCCCTCTGTACTCTTATTCTGCGTAGTGGGGCATGGGTATCACAGAGTTTTAAGAACTCAGATTGGAAATAGTCGAGCGCAGAATCAGGGTCGGGAATAAAGTCATCATATGGATGATACTAAAGACATGTGGAAGGTTTTTTTTAGTCAGACAAGATTTTTTTTTTTTTACTTTTTGGTCTAAATTCTAAGTGTTACATGTGGTGCAAACCCAACACTACACATCACCCAGTTAATATCACCCAACCTGTCAAGCATGGTACTGGCAACATTCTTGCAACTATTCCTCATAGCGCTTTTTGCTCCTTCTCTTTGTGTGTTATTGTGAGTTCCCTTCTGGGAGCATACATTATAGGAGCCCTTAGAATACTCCTGCGGACGGCTACACAGGGAACACAGATTGTCATTACTAATATATGGGACAGCATGAGCACGGATATCTTTATCTTTCCTTTTTTGGGTTGGTTTACAATGTCATTGCATTTCAGAGGGGACATTCATTTTTAGTAAGAGAAAGACGGGACAGACTAAACAGAAGTTACACTTTCATGCAAAGTAGGATAAGGAAAAACAGAAAAAGTACAAACTGAAAGGAAATAGTGGGTGAATATTGTAAATATTGTTTGAACTCAGATGTGTAAAAGATACAAAACAACTTCTTAAACTTTATTTCTGCTTTTGGAAATCCTGTTATTCATTTATTGCTTAAATTATACCTCCCATATGGCAACTTTAACAGGCAAGTGGCAATCCCCCTGAACTGGCAACTCTAGGGTCAGCTGCGTGTAAAGATGGGCAAATTCTTCACTGTTACTTTTCTCTGCGGATTTAAGCAGATCAGTCTGAAAAATGGCCATTCGCTTTCTGCTGATTTTTGATTTAACACCGACAATCCAGCCGCAGATGCCACAATCAGTCCTCCAACTGATTGTATCCAAATGCGGTTTTGGATTAAACCGCGCGGATTGAAACTGTAACAACACGGCGGTGGTTTTTACACGGCGGAATGGATTTTTAATGGTAAATTCGGAAAAAAACTGGAAACGGATTTGGATCGGTTCGCCCGTCTCTATCTGAGAGTATGACTCGTTTTCCAAGCGGCGTTACGTGGCATTAGTAGGTGACAACATATTTAGTAACTTGTGCTGTCTTTAGTTAGCTAGTTAATAGAGAATATTTTTGACATCCAAGTGAATTGCAATAACACATTTGCTTCCATCCTTGTAGAATATGTTACATTAGTGTCACACAGGGTATAACACATACATTTGATGCTGCTTGTTTATAATAAATATTTTTGTGCATGTAGACAGTTGGGGTAGCATCGTATAAACGCCCTACTGACCAAACATGCTTCCTTATTCACAAAGGAGGGTTTTACCCGCAGTGACAATGTGGCATTAATGCTTCTTGGAGAATGTGACGGCAGATGCAGAAAATATATTTAAAACATGTGAACTTTATACATTTTTACAATGATAAGGTACATAAGGAGAAGTAATATATAGAGAGAGTAAGATAACAGGTTTGTATAATGTGTGGCTGAAACCTATTGCAGCTTCACAGTGCAAAGCCAGTATAACCAGCATCACACTGAAGAGACCCAAAAGGGTGAAATAACAGTCTGTGAGTAGGCTGTGCTGAAAAGCTGTGTTATGGGGCAGGAATAAGCTTATAGGGGTCCGTGCTAAAATGGACATGAAGCAAAAGGTGACACTGGTCTCATTTGCATGTCATTTCCCAGAATCCCTAGCTGCAGTGGAAGCACTGTATGCTGGGAGATAATGGGGCAGGGCAGCGCTGCAGACCTGTCTGAGACATGTGAATGTGCTCACAAGTGATATTTTTATTTAGGGTTGGAAATACAAACTTAGCAAATGTTGATGTTTTTTGGGAAGTTTCAGTCAGATTTCAGAACACATTTTTTATTCGGAGCCAAATTAAACTCAAAACCAGAGAACGTCTCGTCTTTTTATTGTGCCCTAGAAAAGTACAGTATTGGTTGCGGGTTCTAGTCCTGTTGGGTCTGACACTGTTCCCGTCATTAGGTTGGTCCTTAGGCTTATTAACTCTATATAGTTCATATAGAAATTATTTTAGGAAGTGTGGGATGGGACTCACTTACATATACGTTGCATAGCCATTAGCATATCGCCCTGCCAGGTACCTCAGGTGACCCCTTTTTCAGCACAGGCATATCTCCCTAATTTATTTGGAGGGACATTTCAGGGGATATGTATACACAACTGGAGACACAACCAAATTGAAAGTTGCTTTCTCAATCAGAGGGCGGATTTTTAACAACCCAGCAATGGATTTTGAATTCAATATGAAATCTGGGTTCGGTTTCTTAGTAAAAATGGCCAGATTGTATTTAATGAAAGAGTTGAACGAATCCACTTGACTTTTTTCGTACCCAACCCGCAGATGAGTTTTTGTTGGGGAGACGGATTTGGTCTAAATTAAAACAATACACGGAATTCCGTGAAATGAATTTGGACTGATTCACCCGTCTGTGGTTATAACAAAACATGGAACATATTTAAACTAAATAAAACATGAACCATTTTACAAATATACAGTATGGTGAGAAACACCTTGAGATTGGAACTTGGCCTCGTATTCTGGTTTTGGTTCTAAATCATTTTTTTTGTTTTGGTTCTTCAAATCTTAAGGGTTTTGTATTTAGTTTTAGAATGTAGGGATTGGTTGGTTTTGATTTTACATTCCCAGTATTGCCCATCCCTTGTTAATACATACAATGCATTAAATGCTAACACCCGGCATTATTACAGGAACTATCAAGAAAAATACAGGTTTTCACAGCAGGTTGCTTCTATTAGTCCAAACAAACCGAGAGTGTGAATAGATTTACATTTGAACTCTTTGCTTTGGTAACACACATACAGGTTGTACAATCAGACATAGTTATTTTATTTATTTCTGTGTGCCTGCTCGTAATGGTTTTACACAATCACTTTGAGTTATCTCTCAGTATTTAGTACAGAATGTGGTTAAACACTTGACAGCCCTCTTAAGATCTATATTAATCAACAGTGACTGCTGGAATGAGCTGGAATACAATTATTAACTAGATCCCCCCCCAAAAAAAGCTTTGAGTGTCTGGCTGACAACAGGATAAACAGATTATTGTGCTATTGCTGGCTGATTGCCTGAGTTATTTTACAGCTTCATAATTCATTTAAAGAGATTTTTGACATTTATAAAGTGACTTCCATAATCAACTGACAGTGCAATATCCTATAATTGTTCAATTAAAAACGACTACTCCTGCAGTCATTTATTAGTAAAATCAGATAAATGTCTCGCCAACTCTTGGATACGGTGTTCTTTCTGTTTGAGTACACATCTGGGGAACAGCAGCTGAAATCTTAGGGAGTTTCAACTAAATCCAATAATCATACCTTTCCACGAGATGTGGGATTTTGTATTTTCAGCAACGTGACAATATTTATCAAGCATATTTTATGCATCTCTGCATCAATACTTTTGTAGGGTGTCATAAATGATATTCACTGTAACAATTAAGATTCTAAAAATGTAAATACCATCTGTATAAACGAAAAACTGGCAATTGAGTTTGATTTTTTTTTTAAAGTATCTTTCTTAGTTAGTTCCTTCAGAGATCTAAACATCTGGCAGTATGGGATATAGATATCGATAGAGTATATATTAGTATATATATATATAAGATAATATATATATATGAGATATATATATATATAGATATATATATATATATTATATCCATTTGATAATATAGTATATATATTATATATAAATATATATAATTTTATAACAGCAGCCATGCTTATTGCTTACTTTGTATTTCAGTAGAGGATGGTGCGTATTTGAAGGACTTTCAGATCTGCAATAGGATTATAAAAGGTCAGCTTCAGTCAATAGGATCTTCTATGAAAGTACTGCATTATGACAAAGGTCAGATGCAGAACTTAGCTTAAACCAACACATTTACAGCTAGCCTGTCTTTTCTTGTAGGAGCCTTGTCTATAAAACCGAATTTATACCCGTAAAAATAGCAGTCCCTCCTACTCAATTAAAAATATAAACATCATGTGTTTTTTAAACAAACATCTTTTTTTGAAATTTCTACAATGATGTCAGTCTTGATGTATTAAGCTGCACGGTGTAACCCAGACAGGCTTTTCTGCCGGATAAGATGGAAGCTGATGTTTGCTCAAACAAATGCAATTATCAACAAAGCCTAATTAAATACCTCTGTTACTGTTTCTGAAACATAGAACGACTTTTTGTGGGCAGTCATTTTCTTGTCTCAATTTGCAGCCCTATATCTTTGGTTTAACAGCCATTAAAGATGGGGGAATGTTTCCACAAAGTTCTAATTCTTCCACAAAATATTTTTTCCCCACATTTTTTAACTTTCGCAAAATTATCGAGGTTCAAAAAAAAAAAACTGTTCATGTCTTTTTAAAAGTTTTAAAAAGTTAGAAAAATAGCTAACTACTGTAACAATTACAGTATGTACCACTAACGATTTTGACATTTCTGGTTTACATGTTCGATTGCATTTTTTTTGCAATTTTTCTAACTTTTTTGATAGTTTAAAAAAAAAAAAAAAAAAAAAAAAGCTTTTTGTTAAATTCGCCTATCTATAGAAATCGAGCTACTGGGACTAGCAGGTCAGGGTTTTAGGGATATCCCTGCTTCAGCACAGGTGGATCAAGTCTTTTAGCACTGAAGGGGTTAAGTAACTTAAGTTCCTTGTGTTCAAAACATGAAACAACAAACATTTTTCTTAATTTCGAAGCCCTTTTCCTGCTCGCTGAATGTTTGCTTGGGTAAGATGACTAAGAACATTCTATTGACAAATGCTTTTTGGATAGCAGACACTATCGGGACATTTGTATGAGATGTAATTTTCAGTCACTGTGTTTGCTTTCATTTTTTGATCAATTAACCTGTCACCAACCATCTGCCAGGCAAAATCACAGATCAATTTCTCATAAAACAGCAATGATGATAATAAACTCATTGTTCCAGACTGTGGAGGCAACTATAAAAACAACGGCGAAAGAGAGAGAAGATGAGAAAGAAAACAAAACGAGTGTCCCGGCAAAGAGTTGCCATGGACATTAATATACTGTACAATTTAATTTGCAAAGATCAGAATTGTATATCTACTATATATTTTTGAAAGCACTGTATGTCTGCGTCCCAAGGGCCAATCGCATAGCACCTATGGCCTGTCACTCCGGCTCAGGCCATGCCGGCCCCCGCACACCTCTCATTGGCCTGCGTCCAACACCAATGCCACACTGTCCCACCCCTCACTGACTCTCATTGGCCTGCGTCCAACACCAATGCCACACTGTCCCACCCCTCACTGAGCTACCACTTCCACACTGTCCCACCCCTCACTGAGCTTTGGGAACGCTTTGCATTTGCAGCACCTAATCCTCAACCCTCACTGCTCTGGGGCCACGCTTCACAGCTCTCAAAACCATCACCGTCTGCTACCACACAACTGCCGAATCAGGTACAGAATCAGCTACACACAACACCGCACGATCACCTACACACAACGCACGATAACACCAAACACTGCACACACAGACATTCACACAACACCAAACACTGCAAACTGCCTCTTCAAAAGACCACCCTCGAGCCCCCCCGGTCCCGGTCCACGCCACAAATCTCCCTCCCGCTACTGCAGACCCTCTACGGGCCACGCACATCTCCCTCCCGCAACCGCAGACCCTCTACGGGCCGCGGCCTACACTACAACACCATCGCCACCGGCCCACACGCCACACATCTCCCTCCCGCTACGTCAGACACTGGACCGGCCCGCACGCCACATATCTCCCTCCCGCTACCGCAGACCCTCTACGGGCCACGGAACGGCCCGCACGCCACACCGCTACGTCACACACTCTACGGGCCGCGGACCGGGCCGCACGCCTCCACTTCACCTCTACCACGCCGGATCCACCCCAACAAACAAACACACACTATGCTAGGTACTCACTTCGGGACCGGCCCACACGGAGCTCCTCCGAAGGCCACCGCACGCCACAGATCTCCCGCCAAATACCATCACCACTGGCCCACATGCGCGGCCGTCGGGGGGGGGGAGCGCGAGTCACGGGGGACCAAGCGGGCGCCGGGGGAGCGCGAGTTACGGGGAGGGACAGTTTGTGTGTGTGGGGGAGGGGGGACAGTGTGTGTGTGTGGGGACAGTGTGTGTGTGGGGGGGGACAGTGTGTGTGGGGGGGGGCGACAGTGTGTGTGTGGTGGGGGGGACAGTGTTGTGGGGGGGACAGTGTGTGTGAGGGGGGACAGTGTGTGTGGGGGGGGCAGTGTGTGTGTGGGGGGGGGACGGTGTGTGTGTGGGGGGGGGACATGGTATGTGTGGGAGGGGGGCAGTTTGTGTGTGGGGAGGGGGGGCAATGTGTTGTGGGGGAGGGGGGACAGGTGTCGTGTGTGTGTGTGTTGTGTGTGTGTGTGTGTGTGTGTTGTGTGTGTGTGTGTGTGTGTGTGGTGGTGTGTGTGTGTTGTGTGTGTGTGTGTGTGTGTGTGTGGGGGGGGGGGGGTGGGGGGGGGAAGGTACAGTGTGGGGGGGAGGGGGGACAGTGTGTGTGTGTGGGGGGGGACAGTGTGACTCCCGGGCAACGCCGGGTCTCTCAGCTAGTAAATAAATACATAGTGGTTCATGCATCTTGTTAATAAAATGAATACTGTAAAAAAACATGTTTTGCAAATATATTATAACCCTATAACTGATTAAGAACTTTCTTAAAACACACCTCTTTAATGAAGCACATGGGTAGCTCCATGGCTGATACTATACATCTCATAAACACTGACCAGCCCCTTGCAGATGCACTTTCCAGAACACCCTCCTACTGTCTAGGTAAGTTCTCCTTATTACCACTTAAAGTGTAAGCTCTTCGGGCCGGGACTCCTTTTCCTAATGTTACTTTAATGTATGAAGCGCTTATTCCCATTATGTGTTAATGTCTTGTGTGTTACTGCTGTAAAGCACTACAGTATGTACATGGATGACGCTCTATAAATTAAGATATACAGCTCAACCCTGTTATAGAGCGTTCCGCTATAACGTGGATCCGCTTATAACGTGATCCGCATATAACGCGGTTTGAGCGTGGACCCCGAATATTTAAAAAAAAGGGGGGGGGGTTTGCACACACACACTGCACACACTCGCAGCACACTGCACACACTCGCAGCACACTGCACAAATTGCGCACACACACAGCACACTGCACACACTCACAGCACACTGCACACACACAGCACACTGCACACACTCACAGCACACTGCAAACACTGACAGCACACTGCACACACTCAGCAAACTGCACACACTCACAGCACACTGCACACACAGCACACACAGCACCAGCACACTCAGCACACTCTCACAGCACACTGCACACACAGCCCCCCCTCCCCTACCCTCCTACCTTTGGTGTCAGCTGCTGGGCCATCGTGGGGCTGCTGGATCAGGATCGGTGCGGGGCTGGGGGGGTCGATGTGGAGCTGCTGGGGGAAGTGAGGCTACTGGATCAGGATTGGTGCAGGGCTGGGGGGGTCGATGTGGAACTGTTGGGGGAAGTGAGGCTTCTGGATCAGGATCAGTGCGGGGCTGGGGGGGTTGATGTGGAACTGCTGGGGGAAGTGAGGCTGCGAGGGGAATGCTGGGAGAGTTACAGTGGCTGCTTGGGGATGTGTAGTGCTAACGGCGCCTCACTCCACTTCTTCACCTCTTCCCCCTCCTCCATCCTCCCCCCTCCTCCCGATCAGGCACGCGGCGACCATTTTATTTTTAAAATTTGCGCGACCCCGGTTATAGCGCGGGCAGATCGGTTGGCCCCCGAGGACTGCACTATAACAGGGTTGAGCTGTACATATATACATTAACTGCAGTGTGGTGCCAGAACATTACTTTGATTGTAGGAAATAAAATAATGCCTAATTATTTAAATCGGATGTTTTTCTTTTACACATGTGGAGCAGTATTTGTCCTACTTTTGCCTTGATACACATGGGCTTTTGAGAGTGCGCAGTCACATGACATTTAAGTATTTGACATACAAATACCCTTTCCTCATATTCTACCGTGCTAGTATCTGGGCCATATTTACAGAGCAATGCTCAGCTTTAAGGCACCTCGTGGCCCAAATAAGTATGGGCCCCGACCTTATACAGTTCACATTACTATATTCCAGATCTTTCAATCTTCATTGGAAGTGGTTATTGTGAGTAGCAGGAGAGATGGGACCTTTACATTAGAATAAACTTTACATTTTCAAATTGCAAATATCTAAGAAAGACAATACACGCGATCACATTGGTCATTCCTACAATATTTTGTTTCAAAGGTTAAAAATATATTTGAAGTAATTATTACTTAAAACAAAAAGTACAGAGAAAATCTATAAAATAATGTGGAACATTAATGGCTCTTAATCCATTAATTATTAAAATATAATTTTTCTAAGTTTGAAGGAATTGTTTAAAAGTTGAAGCATTAACATAAAATATTAAATATAGGAATGTAACATTTTCTGCGTTCGTTATAATTATTCTAAATATTCTGTAGGCGCGTCGCGTCAGGAAACCACGCATACTTGACGTTATTTCAAATTTTCATCCTCGTTATTGTAACCTTAACCAAGGTGCCAGAAACATAAAACCACACAACATTTGGGGGTGCACGCCTCCCTTCGTCAGGTGTACAGACTAATATTCTGATATCGCTTATAAACATTATAATACTACCTAACCTGTGTCACTGGCCTGGTAATTAACCGATACTAGAGATGGGCGGACCAGTCCAGATCTCTTCCTTGGAATTCCGCGGATTGTTTTGACCAAATCCAAGGAACCACTAGATCTCCCGACCTCATGGGGCCCTTGATTTACCACAATCCCCAGAGAACCCTGTGTTCCTTTCTGAGAGAGCATGTGTCTCTGATATGCCTTTGTGATATTGGGAAATGTGAGTACATCTGCCTCTCTCTATAACATTAATAAGGTATTACACCATATTTGTGACAAGCGAGAGGTCCCCCTTAGCCAAACAATCGGATTCATTCCAATACCAGCTCCGAGAAAGAAGAAAAAGCCGACCTCTGATCCTGCCAGCCAGACCACCACTGCATTTGCAGCCCTGGGGAACACGGCCACACTGGTGCTCGAGCTGTCAGCGCTGCAGATTCTGACCACCCAGGCACCCACCTCTACCCAACCCTTCATCCCTCATATCCAGCCGCAGCTCCCAGTCAGGCTCTACTACAGCAGCTATGCCCGCTTTGATAAGTAGTGGTAGTGGTAAGGCTCCTGTGATTCTTTGGGCACTAGTATTTACTGCACCAGCTACAAGAGGATGGCTAGGTCAAGTTTCTGGCTCCCCAGCTCCACGGCAAGGCAGCGGTTGTTCACACGTGAGCTGGACCGGCAAGATGCCATGAACTACACCATCATAAAGGAATGTTTTCTGTCCCAGGCATGAGATCACCCCAGAGAATTACCAGGGGCAGTTTTGTGCCCTGAGAAAGACAACCAATGACTCCCATGCTGACTTTGCTGCCCGGTTAGCCCACCGCACCAAGCGATGGGTAGCCGGGTGTGAACTGAGCACTTTCAGGGCTTATTAGACTTGATCGTAATAGAGCAGTTTTTGCTAAAATACCTCCCTACGGTCATGAGTGGGTCATAGACCAAAAACCCACAACCTTCCTGTTGGCTGCCAAGATGGACAATTACTTCATGGTGGCCCAACCCCAGCTCCACTAGCCAGAACCGCCGATCACCATTGCAGATGTTTTATATTCCTGTAGCGTCTTTGTTGCTGGACCCTTCTAACATTTGACTGCAGTACAATCACACATTGTTTCAGATATTCATATTTCCTCCTTGGTCGTTGCATTCTCCAAACTGTCTGAAGAATGCAGGCTGCTTTATTACGACGACAGAGTTGATGAATTGTCATCCCTCTATAGGCGGCCTATATGATGACTGCTGTGGTGCGTTTGCGCAGATAACGCTATATCTGTAGCCTTCCTTGAATGAGGGCTCGGTATTATCTCTGAAATGTTAGGATGCTTCAAGTCTTTCTTTCAGAGTCTGCTCTGATTTTAGAAAGTTCTAACTGGAAACATAGGGAGTTACCTTTTTCTTTTTCCAAGGTGCCCTCTGCTTCTTCCAGTACCAATTCCATCCTTGACTTTTCTTCTACCAATAGTCTCTTCTCCTCTTCTGATTCATAGAGTCTCTTATCTCCTTCACTGACTCGGACAGAGAGGATCTTGCACACATGGTTTACAGTTTCAAACCCACTATTAAACCCTTCGAAGATCTCTCTCACAGAACGTATCTCCTCCGAAGAGGCTTCCAACTTTGTCCTAAGCCTGTGAAATTCCTTTTGAGAGGCTTCAAGCTCTGTGCCAACTCGATCTATGAAACTCTGGTCCTGGGCAGCATCGGTGTAGGCCTTCTCCAGCTTACTTGACATGATAACCAGGTCCCTTCCCAACTGGTGCTTTTCTTTCTCCTGTAATACGCATTTAGCAATTGCTGTGGACAGATACTTTTGTAGTGCAGCCTTGGCCTCTTGCTCTTTATCTAGTCGTCCATATACGCAATCAATCTCTTTCCCTGCGGATTGAAGTGCCCGAGTTAAGGCATCTTTACCTTGGTTAAGGGCATCTTCTTTCTATTCCAATACTCCTGGAATGATTCTGCTAGTCGCCTTAGGCTGCAGAATATTTCTGTTACCTTCTAACACAGATTTTCCTGATGTTAAAGGGTCATCCTTAATTCCTTCAGCAACTTCCGCAGTAACACCTCCTCTCTTCTTTTTCTTTCTCTTTGTTTTGATAAGCTCTGATGAATCAGTGGTACTCTGTTCACATTTGTTGCTCAAGACTGTTTTCATAGTGGGAGCCACAGATTCAGACATGTGAACCCATACTTCCCAAGAAAACCAGTAAAGAGGAAATGTGTCTTTAAAGCAGAAGCACTGGAATGAACAACAGAAATATTATAAATTGCAAGGGAAACCATAGACAGAAACTTGCAGTTACATCTGAAACTTTAGAATCAGGCATAAGAATATCACAAATTGGGGAAAACCAAAGACAGAGGTATTTGCAGTTACATTTGAAACTTTTAGAATCAAGCATAGGGCTGTTCATGGACATTGATAGGCCCAGTTCACCGGCCCCAGTTGCCCATGCCCCGTCGTCAGCCCTGTCACCAGCCACTGCTCTGCCATCTAAGGGTAAGCCCAAGCCTGAGTGATTTGTTCGGGACGATCCTAGGCCTCGACCCTTGGCTGGTCGTTCCACTGTTTCAGCCCCTGCAGCATCCACCTTTGTATTGACCAAATTCCCCAGTGATAATCTGTCCCCTGGTCTGTCAACAGAGTTAAGGGACTGGGAGTTTGATAGAAGAGATGGGTGGTCAGATAATGACTCTGAGGGAGAAATACCCTATGCAAGCCGGATACCGGCGGCTAGGTCCCCATTCAGGTCGTTTAGGGAATCATCATTGTCCCAACAGTCAGCTACTTCTGGTATGTCCTCCCAGATGGACACCAGGTCAAGTAATCGAAAAATAGAACATCAGTCCGGGGAACCCCTTAAGTGGTGGGACCCGATGTTTCAGGGCTACGCCGCCAGTTTAAACAGGACCCGGATACTGCTGGTGGATGGTCCTGTCGTGGACCACTGGTGGGAGGAAGGTAATTTGTCACCTGAGGAAATAGCTGAAGCCCTTCGTAAGAGGGTGGGCGAGATTAATTTAGGGGTGAGAGTACCTAAGGGACCCTCCATTTTCTATCAAGAGGTAGAATTCAGTGAACCACAATTTTGGGTGTTGCCTGGTCAAGGAGCTGACCACAAAATATTAAAGTTCAGTAGAGCTGACAGGGCTATATTACATCGGTACCATCAGTCTCATGGTTATACTTTTCCTTATGTACCTGAGCTGATCATTGAAGAGATAGAAAACAACCGTCATGATTGGCTCAAGCCGGCTGTTTTGGAAAATCTAAAGGCTAAGACTTCTGAGCACAGATTTATAAACAAGGCTAAAATCTGCTCCATCATGGAAGAATTGCTAGTGGGTACCTGTATCTATAAAAACCGGGTGGAAGTTACTGTAGGCAGTGTCCTGGTCCTCCCAAGGTGTACTATATCTGGGCCAAGTTGATTGATGGG
Organism: Ascaphus truei; assembly: GCA_036426205.1. Taxonomy (NCBI): domain Eukaryota; kingdom Metazoa; phylum Chordata; class Amphibia; order Anura; family Ascaphidae; genus Ascaphus; species Ascaphus truei. The sequence continues at coordinate 2,681,743 of CM071571.1, read as the reverse complement.
CGGGTAGTAACGAAGCCGGACCCCAAATACTATAAGTAAGGGTCTTATTCTTCTTCCAGTTGGAAGAATGGTTACTTCCTCATCGTCGCTGTAAACAGTGGATGATATGGGTTAGTCGTCTGTGTACTGTGTTATTGGTTATGTTGTAACATCTATGTAACCTGTTTCTGTAGTACAGGCTCCAGGTTACTGGATGGTGCCCAAATTGGATCCCAGTGAGGACATGGGAATTGCACCTAAGGGAAGTGTATAGCCATGGCTGGTCCAAACTATCTTTCTGCCTTCCTGTCACGTAATTTCTGATAGCTACAGACAGTGGCAGGTTATCCTGTGGGTTTACCCCTCCTCATGCTGCCTCTCTAATTGACAGGGGTGGAGGTGAACAGGAGTCTGTGTACAGCCAATCATGGTGCAGACCCTGTGCCCTCCCCCTCTGAGCTTAGGGAGGATGTGTTCAAATTATAGGAGTTGAGCTCAGCCCATCTGGGGGAGAGATTCAGTTCAAGTTACTCCTGACTGGGAGTGAGACGTGCATTCAGCCCCTCCTGGGACTGAGTGAGCTCAAGATCTGTGCAGCGTGTAGCCATGCCACCTCTGGCTACTAATCTGCCCTTGTACTGGCAGTAAGCCCTGGTAAGAGCAGGCCTCGCCAGCAGTTAAAATGGGTTTTCCCCACTCCTTTGTGCTGCATTTGATTGACAGTGGGAGGCGGTGACATCAGGCCTGAGCATGTCCAATCGTCGGACAGACCTGGTGCTCTCCTCCTGGCTGTACTTAAGGGCAGTACCGCCCCAATTTCAGAAGTCCTCTTCCCACTGAGAGAGGCAGGTTGACCACAGGGAGCCTGAGATTGGGGCCTTCCCTGTTTCTCTCCCCCTTGGGGGAGAGCGAGTGTAGACCTATACCCTGACTCCTGATAGGGGAAGAGTTAGGACAGATGCAGGGGCCCTGACCTGTAGTGGTTGTCCAGGGACCATCATCCAGTGGATAGCTGATCCTGAGGAGCTGTGATTGGGGAGACCACTGCTGTGTTGTGGTGTATTCAATAAAGACCGTTCCTGTTTGCCTATACCTCCTGCCTGGGTGTGATCTTACTGGGAGGAGAGGGAATAATTCTACCGTAGGTGGTTACCTCCATTCATCTTGGAGCCTGCGGCAGATGGAGGCGCTGCACTGCTCGAGAACTGTGTGGGTAATGTACCTCAGAAACCTGATCCTGTGTCCCCACTACCATCGGTGGACAACTCAGCCCTGCTGTTACCAGCAGGTATCATGCACCACACAACTAGTAATGGCCAAATCTCCCACCGGGTGGGGGAAACACCGTAACAAGAGCACAAGGCCTCAATATTATCAGCACCATCCATGGGTCTGGGACCCATTCTCCACTTTGAATCAAATGCTATGATACCACCTGCAGTGGCTGCACCAATAAAGACCCTTTTTATATACTTCTGCCTAAGAAGCAGTCTATTGGGCAGAGGTATGGGAGAAAAGACTGTCATGGCGGTTACTGCCTCCAGCTCTGCTGGAGCCTATTGTGACTGGAGGCGCTGACACCGATGAAGAGAACTTGAGTATCACCAAAAGCCTCTCCTGTTCCCCATAACAATGCAGAAGCTCATCTCTCCTGTACCCTCACAGGTAACCAGCACCACACGGACCTGAAGCCTAGGCAAGATCTCCCAGGGTGGGGGAGGGGGGTTGCAACGCTACACATACTTCAATGCTTATATTGGACTCCCTTAATCTTTTTATGGGATCCTGACTTAAAGTGTACTATCCCCATCTACAACATAATAACCAGGTGATCCTGGTCACTTTATAAGCATTACGTATCCACTCTCCCTGAGGCTCTTCTACTCTTGTCCTCCTGGAACCTAACCTTCTTGAACTTACCCCCCCCCCCTTATATACTCTCTGTGATGTCATGATCCCATGACAACACTGGGTGGGGACCGCTAACATACTAGTAACCCTTAAGAAGAGGGGTTACATGTGGAAAAATGTATGTAATAGAAGCTTCCTACAAGAAAGGTTTAAATCCTTAACCCACTCAGAGAGTTCTGCTGGAGAGAAGGTGAGCCCCTTGCCTAACAATGTGATTTGGGACTCGGTGAGAGTATGTGTAGATAAAGCTATAATCTGTGGACCACTTCCAGTTTCCCCCGATGATTGCAGCCTCTGCCCGATGGACTGTGCTAACACTACGGGTGATCAGCGAGACCTGTGAGCGTGTATATATGTTATATATGTTTTATATATAGTGTGTTTATACGGCGGGAAGCGAGCCTCGCCCATCCCTCTCACATCCACCACCAGTTTAAGTTCTTTCAAATCTAAGGCTGTCTCACATTTTAATCTGGTCTGTAACTGTTTCATACGCCCATAATATATATTTTCTTTAACTGCGCACGCAATGTCTTGTATATAATGTATACCCTGCTCATTTATGTAACTGTACTTGTAACCATGTATTATTTGTTTTACTCTGTGCCCAGGACATACTTGAAAACGAGAGGTAACTCTCAATGTATTACTTCCTGGTAAAATATTTTATAAATAAATAAATAAACTACATGCAATGTTTTGTTGAATAAAAATGCTTCAGAAAATGAATGCATTTTCCATGGTAAGGCTGCAAATGCCGCAAAAGTCTGAATGGCATCAAATCCTGAATACTATAAATTTCCCATCAATCTTACTTTCATTTCTGTTATATCATACAGTACTATATATTGCTTCTATGGATACACAATAACATTTCACAATGCGTTGCGAGACCCTATGGTACTCAAAAAGAGTTCATGTGTACACATATTAAAAAAGTTTTAGAGATTCTAATGTCATATATCGGGTTATACCCGCGTGCCAGCTTTCCGTTGCATAGACAGCAACCAACCTCGCACTGCTGAGACCTAAAAGATTGAAACAATTGTCTGTGAGTAGGTTACTGGCTCTGCACTTTTTTTAACTGATTCTGTGCTGAAAAGCTGTGTAATGCGGCAGGCATAAGCTCATAGGGGCCCATGTTAAAATTGACACTGTGTGCTCATTTGCATGTCATTTCCCAGAATCCCTGGCTGCAGTGGAAGCACTGTATGCTAAGAGATAATGGGGAAAGGATTCCAGACCTGTCTGAGACGTGCAAGTGCAAAACAAGTGCTATTTTTATTTCCTACACAATGTTAAATGACAAATATGACCTGCTCACACCTGAGTTTAGCAGGTACACACAGTTCAGTTTTTTCTTGGTGCTTCCTTTGCTTTCCTTCTCTTTGGGCACATGTTGTCTCATATGAGTGAGCGGGATGAGCTGCGGCTCAGGAACCATCATGTGCTTCAGGCAGGCTCCTTACCACAAATCAAAATCTATCTTCACTATGCAGATGGAGCAGCACTTCATGTCTCCGGGGCGTCTGAAAAAGCAAAAATCCCCCCACTCCGGAGACAGTGCCTGCTGCAACAGTGGCGCAGACTCCATGCTCACGGATTTGGCCCCCCACATAGATAATCCACCGGGGCAGCCGTGGTCGCGGTCACACAGCTTGTGCCGGTGCCTGAGACATCTGTATGTAGCAGAGAATGTTGAATTGATAATACAGTAATTATTCAGCTTTACCCTAAAATTCATCCTCAGGTAATTGACATAGAAGAAATCCCCCAGAATCCTTTGCCACCTGGTAGTTAAGGAACAAATCCAACGGGAAAGATAAGTGATGCAGGAAAAAATGGGCACTTATTTGATTTTAATCTTACCACTTTGCAAGCATTTAAATTGCCTTAATCATGTGGTTGGCTTCCAGCCTAGCTGGAAATCTGTTATCAAATTTGAAACTAGATGTATTTTTTTTTAAATGTCAATGTTCGCCGAGAATTGAAGTCTATTAATGGATTTAAGCATCCATCTTAAACGTGTATCACCTAGGTATTAATAGCTCTTTATACAAATCTGTCAAACAGTGTTATTAATTATAAATGCATGTTGGTAACATCACTGAATAAAAGCTACATTTAATTATTTTAAAAGTGAAAACACACAATGAAATGTAAAGACTGAAACACGGATTTCTGAGGCAATAACTACAGTGCATGGAGTAACCTTGATACATGTAATTGAATTTGTCTCTGATAAGATTAACTATTGGTAATTGTGAATGGGGAATGTCTGGCCCACTACAAATGAGATGTATGACAAGCTGAAAATAATCAATTTTGTTTCCAACCAGATAAAAACTGAAATAGTAATTTGAAAGCTTGCAGGATGGAGCATTATATCTGCAATGTGTTGTGTGACTTTATTATATTTACATCCTATCTTTCCAGTGTGTTTAATTGTGCTGAGCACGGTTAAAAATTAGATCAACACATTTAATCCCCAGAAGGCTTAATTAAGGGAGGGACTTAAAGCTTTCAAATAGGGGAAATGATGTGTTTTGACAAATGAAGCAACCAACAGCTCCCCATCTCCATCCCCCAAATGAAACCTTCACAAAATAACATCATCATCAAAATTACAACCACATCTCCTATTCACTTCTCCAACTCAAAGTGGTTCAGAGCTACAGAATATCGTCTAGTAATGTTTAAGTCTTAAAGCCGTGTGCAAGCACAAGGGATTGTGTTTAGAAAATAATGTTAGAATTTGCACCGCTGGAGATGGACCCGCTGAGGTAGGGATACAAATAAACCGACCACAACCCATGGACAGAGTCCTGTAAGAGTATCTGTAGTTGGTATGGAAGCAGGGGTCAGGGCTGGCGGCAGAGGTGCAAAGTCCAGAGGACAGGCGTAGGTCAGGGCTGGCGGCAGAGGTGCAAAGTCGAGGAGGCAAGGTCAGGGCTGGCGGCAGAGGTGCAAAGTTCAGGGGACAGGCAAAGGTCAGGGCAGGCAGCAGAGGTGCAAAGGGGAGGAGGCAAGCGGAGGTCAGGGCAGGTGGAAGGCAGCGAGGTCGAGGGAGTGAATAGGACAGGAAGGTGTGTAGCGAGAGATTAGCGCTGAAAGGTAAGAGGGGGCAAGACCATGGAGAGATTTGTAGACCAGGGTGAGGAATTTGAAAAGTGAAAGCTGTGGATGGGTAGCCAGTGGAGTTAGGAGAGGAGAGGGGAGGTGTGGGGAGAGTAGGGGAGATTGAGAAGTGTATGGGCTGCAGCGTTATAGATTTGTTAGAGGGGTGTAGTATGTCAATGCATCAGATATCTAGTATCAGCCACAGAGGTACTCATATACTTCATTAAACAATTGTGTTTTAAGAGTCTTAAAGGTGGAGTGGGAGGTTCCTAGACAGATATTGAGAGGAAGGGCATTCCAGAGGTGTGGGGCAGTGAGTGAGAGGTTCTGGTGGGAGAGAGCTTTAGATACAAAAGGGGTAGACAGTGGACATTTTTGGGCAGAACGCAAGAGTCAGGAAGGTGTATCATGAGAAATTAGAGCTGAGATATAAAGAAGGGCAGAAGAGTGTAGAGCCTTAAAAGAGAGGAGAAAACATTTGAGTAATACAGTAGTTAGTATGGATTTCAGCAGGAGAGACGCTGAGGCACATTTAGGAGAGAGGAAAGTGATTCTAGCAGCAGTGTTTAGGATAGATTGCAGGTGACAGGTGAGAGGCAGGAATGCCGGACAGCAGAAGGTTACAATAGTCGAGGCGGGAGAGAAGAGGTGACTGTGATAGAGTTTTAGCAGCAGAGAAACAGAGGAAAATGCTTATCTTTGCAATGTTACTGTGATGGTTCTCGTCTCCGATCAGGAAGCGGATCCGCAAGGCTGAGGTAGGGATGCAAATTAACCGATCCAGAGCCCAGGGACAGATTCCTGTTAGAGTATCCATACTCGGTAAGCAGACAGGAGGTCAGGGCTGGCGGCAGTTGTGCAAAGTCCAGGCAACGGGCAAAGGGTCAGGGCAATGCGGCAGGCAGCGAGGTCGGGGTCACGTTCCAGGGTCAGCATCAGGGATTTCAAAGGAACAGGCTAGCCACATCAATAGACTAGCCCCCAGAACCTGGAAACCACAGGGATCGCTTAAGAACAAGGAATGCTCAGCAACAGGCTAGGCACAGCAAAAGTCTAGGCTCAGGAACCGGGAAGGCTCACGAACAAGGAAGGTTCAGCTAAAAGAACCCAAGCTGGCAGGAACACATTGAAGGCTCACAAATAAGGAAGGTTCAGTAACTAGAACCCAAGGTGGCCAGGAACACAGGCAAACATATACAATGCTCAGGCAGGGGATGGTTGGCCTCCCAGGTGGGTAGCGGGGGAGGGTGGATTAACCCTTTAATTACTATAGTGGTTATTAATCGCCACGTTGATTAAGGGGTTAGGGGCCATTAGATTGTATTTTTTCATGTACTCTTGCTGACAACGGAGGACATGAACCTGGAGTATGCTGACGAGGACGCCCTTCATGATGGCAGGGGTAAGTAGAAAGTTTTATTTATGCTGGTTGGCTAATGTTTTATTTTGAATGGGCAAATGAGCTATTATCCATATGTGGATAATAGTTATTTTGCCCATTACTGTACTGTATGTGTTGGTGGGAGTTGTTGGAGGTAGAGGAGGTGGGTAGTAGGGCTGTAGTGCCACCAAATCTGCTCGGGTCCCGGACATGAAAGCCTCGGAGGTTGCCAAGGTGTGAAAGCCATTTGGACACCGGAGTTATGCACAAGTACCCATGTCCTGAGATGAATGGCGGTCCTGCACCACCATTTGCTCCGAACCAGACTGAGAGGAGCCTAACTCAGTGGGTGACTTCTTACTGACAAGTGGCAGAGGTGCCAAGTTGGCGCATGCCGTTGTCAGAATTTGAATCTGTGCTTGCCTGGCTTAGATAGACTTGCAACACTCTGATTGGCTGGTAAGGATTTCTCCCAGCTATTGAGGCCCCGAAACGTTGCCCCCCTAGTATATATCACCATCTTTTACGCTTGTTTTACGTATTCCCCCCCCCCCTTTCCTTTGTTTTCTCCCTTTCCTCTCCCACCCCTCTCCCTTTTTATTGATATTGTATAGTCATGTTTGAGGAGTTGTACTCTCCATAGCCTACCTTGGGGCAAATGCTTGTTGTATCATCTTTTGTTCATTCAATACATTTTCTATTGGCATTTGACCTTTGTCTGATTCTCCTTTGCGTGCTGGGAACATCTATATATACATATGACCCTATAGACAATGTTTATTCGACCCCAGATAACATGCACTCTAACTTGTGGAGTGTTACTGAATGAGAGGAGTGGGTACTGGATTATTGGTAGTGGATGAGACAGATATGGTAAACACTATACGCAGTATAATTTCCAAGTACAGTAGTGGATATATAGTATTGGGGATATAGGTTCTATGTAGAATAAATAGTATTTATTCAGTGCTGATGAAGTACTAGAATCAGTGTTAACAGACAAATGCTGTAATAGTAAAATGAAAAAAAAATCATTAGAGACCTAATAGGAAAGGAAGACGTGGGCAGTCTGTGGGTAAAACAAATAAAAATGTGATAATAAGAAATAAAAACGATGTCCTGGCACATTCCTTAATAGAAGAAAAGTGTATTTCACCTATAGGTAGGAAATGTATAATAGAATGTATAAATCAGCTGATTTTTGGAGCACGTATATGACACCTAATCAGGCACAACGTGACTAACTTTCTCCTTTATACGTAACAGCTGTATCCTGCTAGACTGATATTATTCACTGTACTGTGGCAGCATCCTTCAACTTTGGTAGCAGATCTAGCCTTGGGGGGAGCAGGGACTTTCATTAGTATGTATATGTGTTTCAATTGTATTATACTGTACGTGCACTTTCTATGCAGTTACTATTCGTCTTTATTTTCTATTCGGTCTACGATAATTTTTTTAAATTTTACAATTAAAGAATTTGTCTTTTAACACTGATTCTAGTAATTCATCATTGCTGGATGAATACTATTTATTCTACATAAAACCGATATCCCCAATCCGATATGTAGCACCCCTGTGGGAATCTACTCACCTACGGGAGGTAAGGAGTTAACTTCCTGCAATATCTCCTCTCTGCTACAATGTTGCAGAGTAGTCAGGCAAGGCCAAGCGTTGGAATAGTTCTGTCTACAGTAAGTGACTCAGCATCTATTGTATTCTGCCCAGTGATAGGGAACGGGAGAAGGGTTTCAATAAGAGGAATCTAGTGTCCCACCTTCAGATCATATGTGGACCCAGAGTGAGGGGATCTCAACTGTATAGAATTATTCCTTTAATAGGGTAAGGTAGGAGTCTGGTGCTACCATGATGAAGCGCTATATGTGCGAAACGCGTTGTGTTTTGCTGCCTCGTTAGGAGTCTTTTGTATGGTCCAATAAAGTCTACTATTTTTTATGAGGGACCCCCCTTTGGATCCTTCTTTTCATCGTGGATAGTGCTCCGTCTTTCTCTACTCATCTTGCTTCCAAAGAGACCTAAAGATATCTGCTGGGGAATTAAATAGGGGACGAAGGGCCCTTAGTTCTCTTCTCAGTGATAGAGTGAGTAGGGGGAAAGAGATTGACCCTGCTCAAATATCTGTGGTTGAGGAACCGCCTGTTCAAGTATATACTTTGCGACTCAAAAAAACGTATCTATCTGAAGAACCGTTCTGTTTGTCCTGCTATTGGACTCTTAATAAAGACATAAAAGTTCCTGGCGCCCTCGTTCTTTCCCACGCTCACCGCACCAGCCTGCTCGGATACCAGCCCATGAGAATCAAGGTAAAAAGAGTGGCTACTACCATACAGACATTGGAACCAGCTGGTATGGCCCCTCTGTTGGCCGGGGGAAGAGGTGTTAGATATAAATCCACTACTGTACTCAGTAAAGATACGACATATAGTGGTTACTTTATCCGTCTCATCCACTACCAATAATCCAGTACCCACTCCCCTCATTCTCCCACCAATCACACTCCATATGTTAGGGCAGGGGTGCAAACTTGGGGGGTGCAACATTTTCTGGGGGGGGGGAAGGGGGTGCCTACAGAGGCCCCACGCTCTTCCCCAAAGCATTTAACGCGAGCAAGGGGATTGAGGAGGCAGGGGGGCACAAACTAAAATGTTTGTGCACCCCTGTGTTAAAGTGCATGTTACCCGGGGTTCTATAAATACCTTGTCTATAGAGTGTTTATGCACATACAGATGCAGCCACGAGTATTAGAACTCTTGCCTTGGAAATTCTGGGGCAGTCATACAGCAAATGCCTCAACTTTGCTGCAACATTTCTGTGAGATTCTTAATGGTCCATCGGATTAACACAGCGGGAGGTCCCTGCAGTCCCATTCAAACTGAATCAAACTGAATAGGGCTGCAGGGACCCCTGCTGTGTTAATCCGATGGTACAAAATTCAATTATATGCTGCACACCTTAAATCATATACATAACAGTATTACCGGTGCTGCTGGTTCCAGGGATACCTGTAACAATCATCCAGTCTTGAATAAATAGAAGGATCCAGCGCTCCACGGATTTTAAAAGTTCAATTTTATTGCGCCATGCACAACGACCGTTTCGACCTTAGTAGGTCTTTCTCAGGTGACTGCCCCAGAATCTCCCAGAATTTCCCAGGTAAGTGTTCTAATATTCGTGGCTGCATCTGTACCTGTTCCCTTTTGTCTGGGTCGCGCAAGTACTCAGTGTTGAGCCCTAAATGTGACCTTCTCTGAATTCATACAAACATAAATACAAGCATCTCACACCGCATACTGTAGTATGACATACAAGGCTGAACTGATCAGACATAAAGGCATATTTTCAACAACTGGGCAACTAAGTTATATCTACCAGATACTGGATTTTGGTTTATTTTTCATTCAGTCAAAATATTTCCATTTCAAATCGCGAGTGACCTTTGTAAATTTGTTGAACCAAGGTAATAACTTTGGATAGAATCTTACGGTTCATTAGACAAGGGGGGGGAGGAAGGAGAAGCTCAACTCCAGTCCTCAACCCCCCCCCCCCCCCCCCCCAAGTGTGGGGGACCCTGTGTGTGTGTGTAGAACACTGTAGGGGGGGGAACGGAGCTGCACAGAGGGGGGGGAACACAAACAGAGAGGGGGGAGTGGAGAAACAGACAGGGGCAGTGGGAAATTGTACTCCCGGGCAACGCCGGGTCTCTCAGCTATTATACATATGAACATCTTCCAATGTTTACTTATTTGGCATATCCCTGTAAACCTTTCATTTCTAAAAAAGATGCCCAACCATTTTGTGAACAAATCTATTGTATCTGCCATCACAGTCTCCATGGGTAATGAATCCCCACACTGTAACTGCCCTTACTGTAAAGAACCATTTCCTTTGTTGCTGGTGAAATCTCCTTTTATCCAACCTTAAGGGATGGCCCCGAGTCCTTTGTACTGCCCATGGGATGAATAGTTCTTTTGAAAGCTCCTTGTACAATATAATAATTGTTATTAATAAAATGACTTCCATTGAAAATAAAAAATAAATAAGTCAATAGATTTTGCAGCTGCAAATTTCACATAGACTGTGTGCTTAGTCTATTCAAATAGGTAATGGTTTCTTTGGATTGGTGGAACACAGGAGATTTTACCAAAGAAAAGGTAAAAATTGGGTCAGAAATGGACTCACATCAGTTAGACGTTATTTCCTCTTGTTGTCTTCTCTTGTGTGTCTCTCTTGTGGCACATTCAAACAAAGAAAAGTCAGGACATAGTGTGAAGTATACAGTATATTCAAACATGATATCATGTAGCAATTCCACTCACATTGTATACATGAAAACGGGCATGTAGTGCAAGTGCACAGCAGGAATCGTAGCTGCAGATGGTACCAGCGATGTGGTTCAGACCTTGAAGCTCCGATTACTCATCTCCCCCAGCATCTGACATCATGTTTGGTTGGTGATACATACAGTATGCGCACCTAAAGCTGAGCTCAGATACTCCCATCTCCACAGGCAAACAGCTCTCCCCAATCAAGACTCAACGTGCTTCACCATCAATGGCATCCTCTGCAGTTTATATTGTGAGTCCATATTGGTGGATCTTATATAGTACTGTCTCCATTAAACTTCTGCCCACGACATCCGCCTTTCCTACCACCTTATTACCTCCTCTCACTTCCACCTGCAAGACTTCTCCTGTGCTGCCCCCTCCCTGTGGATTTCCCTGCCACGTAGCATCAGACTCTTCTCCAGCTTTCAAATGTTTCAAAACTCACTGAAAACTCACCTTTCCCAGGAAGCCTACTCACCATACCGCTAATATCCAACTCACCTCCCCCTGTAACCCCATTGGAACCAGCTTTGTGTCTTGACAATCTCCATCCTATGCAACATCCCCCCGCCCCCAAAAAACAAAACCTTAATGGCTCCAACTATCAGCCTGGGCCATATTCTAGCCTTAGCCACACCTTATCCTACAATGAGCAGCCACGTTACCTTCTTTTCTCACCATCGTCCCTCATTCCCTCTACACTGTAAGATCTCCCGACGAGCAGGGCGCTCATCACCTCTCTGTATCTGTTTGTGCATGTTTGTCCACAGGTGTATGTAACTGTTTGTTTTTGTAATATACATTACTCAGTTCAGTACCCCATTGTACTGCACAGCGAAATATGTTGGCGCTTCACAAATAAACGATAATAATAATTAAACATAATCATCAATTGATAATTGGACTATTTAAAGGGGTTCTAACAATATTCTAACCTGGTCAATGATAGCAACAAATCATACAAATATGAAAGACATATAGGGGGTTATGCACTAAGCAGTGATAAGTGCTTTTAAGTGAGCTAAAAAGCCATTATAGCGTGATATTGCCTGCTGTGAGATTCACAAAACAGTGATAAGTCTTTTAAGTGAGATAAATGCCTTTATAGCGTGATGCTGTCTGCTATGAGATTCACAAAGCAGTGATAAGTGCTTTTAAGTGGGAAAAATGCCATTATAGCACGATACTGCAGTGTTATCACTGCTTTGTGAATCTCACAGCAGGCAGAATCACGCTATAAAGGCGGGTATCTCACTTAAAAGCACTTATCACTGCTTTGTGCATAGCACCCAGAAAACCCACTTATCACTGCTTAGTGCATGACCCCCATAATCTTTATACACACCGTAGAATCTTTACAAACACCACCCTTCACATATAGTATTGGAAGGAACCTTCACCCCGCTCGGCAGTACTTCAACAAGTAACTTTATGACATTCCTGTCTTTATGGAGCCTGAAGCCACCGAGAACTAATGCCAAGATTTATATAAGCATAAATCTGTAAACCATATTGAAAAGTTTTAATGGAAAACTTAATTTCAGCATTAAACACAGTTTTGTGAAGCCTTGGACATCCTCCCTATAATCCCCTAAAGTATGACTATAATAACCAAAGATTATCCATGATTTCTGCCAAAAAAAGTAAAAAAAAACAAACAAACTCAATATCCTGGAAGGAACCATTACAATACCCCCAAACTATCTACTGTAAAATGGTTCTGGAGCATTGCACCCCTCATCGGCCACAGACCAACTCCTTGTGCTGGGCACTGCTGAACAAGAGCTGCAGTTCATCACAAACCCCAACAGAAAACGACCTTGTACTGTAGCATTCAAACTACCATAATAGGAAGCTGGACACCCAAAGAGTAGAGGGGGGAAAAAGAGAGAGAAACGTTCAATTTAGTGTTGTCTCCAGCTGAATATATATTCTCTCATTTATATTTAAACGAGTCCCATCACAAACTTCCTACAAGGATTTCCAGACCAACTATATGGAGTGTACAATATAAGCCTAAAACACCAACGTAATGACTGGAATGAGTTATAATCTAGCAGGACTAGAACCCACAACCACTGCTTTTCTCAGCCACAGCAGTGCAAGCTAAACCTGCTGATGGCTAGCAGTGCACCACTGTCTAATACCAGCATACCTCCAAGGGTTATCTATATTGTTGGTTGTAACCTTGAAAGGACTTCAAGCACAAAGAAATAATATGTTCGGAAGGCTATGGGTTACAGTAAATAAAACACAGGTTTTCTGACACATACTGTACAAGTTCAAACAACATGGAGCCCAGCAAATAAAGCAGATTTCAGAGAGAAAGTAACATAACTAAGTGAGCTAGTGACTTGAGTTATTACTTCTAATTTTATAAAGGATAAAGACCGTGGGCCATATTTACTAAGCAGTGTTCTACCATAAGGCAGCTTCGGTGCTGGAATACATTACAGCCTATTCACATAGAAGACCTGTAACATGTCTTCTTGCACCAGAAGGTGTCTCATAGCAGAAGACTGCATATTAGATATGCTTCTCTACCCCAGAGGAGGGCAAACTGCTTTGTACAGGTATGAGCACTCAATGGGAAGTAGAGCTAAAAACTAAGTATCCTGTGAAAGTGGGGCTCACGCTGCTAGAGCTGTTGTCCTGGACAACAGAGGTTCCATGGGTTCAACTTCTGATCCTCTTGCGGCTGACACCATTCCACATTCCTAAGGTGCCTTAGACTTGTCAACCCAATAACACACTGTGTGCTGTGGGAAGCCAGCAGAATCACTTCCTGCAGTTTGTAGAGTTGTATTTATTTTAAAATAAAGTAATTCAATTCACTATGTGCCTGGCACTCTGGCACATGGCACAGTGAGTATTTGTGTCCCTGTTCTGTTATACTGTATCTTGCTTTGTGCATATCCGTCATGTAGCACCAAATTAGTGCATATATATGTAGAACAGGAGTAGCCAACTCCAGTCCTCAAGAACTACCAACAGGTCAGGTTTTCAAGATATCCCTGCTTCAGCAAAGGTGATGCAGTCAAAGATTGAGCCAACTGCGCTGAAGCAGGGATAATCTGAATACCTAACCTGCTGGTAGCTCTTGAGGATTAGAGTTGGTTACCCCTGCAACTGACGCGCCCCCCATACAAATTCTTGTGCCCCCCCCCCAGTTTGCACACCCCTGCCCTAGGCTTATTAATCCTTTTAAGAAGTGTGGCATGGGACTTATTTAAATATACTTTGCATCTCAATTAGCATTTCTCCCAGCCAGGTACCTCAGGCCATAACTGATTTGAATGGACGTTTGAGGAGATATATATACAACTGCAAGACACTACTAAATTCAACGTCTCTCTCTCCCCACAATTAGGCCTGTGGATTATTTAGAGAGGCTCTCTAATGATAGTCCCAAGTGGTATACAGTACATACATATATATATAGTAACGAAAAGACAGAGAGTGCACGCCCCATAGCGTAAAAAAGTACATTTAATATTAAAAAGGGATTGGGAGAGGGATTAGGAACACTCACAAAGGTATTAGTAAATCAAGCGATTTGTGATAATAATTATCGCCAACGAGGTATACACCGCCCTGGATCACACCAACAGTTCTGATCGATTTTTCCGTCCGGTTCACCAATACAAGTTCATCCTCTGATAACAACACAGAAAGTGCTCTGTGTCTCTGCTTGGAATGCAGTCTACGAGCAACACCGCCTCAATCCAGCTCCATGCACGCTCCGGCCGTAAAGTGTTCACTTGCGTAATGACGTAATGTTGCAATTACGTACCCTGACGCGTTTCGTCACACTCGGGTGACTTTATCAAAGGACTCCCTAAGGAGAGGCACTTTGATACATGTTTTGATTTTGGTTATAAAAAAAATGTTGTTTTGGTTTGTAAGGAAAATTTAGGAAAAATCCAATTTTTTTATTTTTTTATTTTAATGAACATTTATGAACTTTCCACAAAAAGTTTGCCTTTTTTTGCAAAAATGAGAGAGAGAGAGAGAGAGAGAGAGAGAGAGAGATCTTTGCATGGGTTTAAAAAATTGTCAAATGAGCAATAAAATCACAATAATCAAATGAATCAATACACATTTTGCAGGAAGCCACATTACGTGCCGTATGTACCCAATTTGTCAAAGCCTTTTTTTGTCTTGTGCTAGTCACACACATCTATCAGAGTTAGACAGAATCTGTATCACATTAAAAAAAATGACCTCGGGGCAAAAAGAGATTAACGCAAAAAAACAACATTTAAAGTAAAGTCCTAGAGCAATATAAAAAATATATACAGCTGTCATCTGAGCTCCTCGGAAGTGTAATCTGCGTGCCATCCATTTGCTCTTTCCTTACATTTTCTTAAACACTTTCCTGTTCAGCGGATTCATCATTTTTCAAAATTACAATGTTATGATTGTAAATGTTTTAGAACGCATTTGATGGGGTACGGAATTTATTACATATCTGACGTCCTCTATCCCATACTCTCAGGGAGATTCCATTGCACTGACTTTCATTTGCTGCATGTTACTTTTGTTTACAATATTTTCCATTTATTGGTTTGTCTATTATTGAATGGCAGGAAGTCATGTATTGTGTGGGAGATAAATGTTTAGAAATGTACCCCAAATTAGTATAACTTAAAAGTATTGTTAATTCAGTAAACAAAGAGAAGACAAATATATGGATAGCAAATTGAATGTAGTATAATAAATACATATTGAATAGCCACACAAGTAGCCCTCAGTGAAACTGACATGATATGGTTTGCCTCAGTGCTGAATTAATGTATAAGCGACAGCTTAGGGAGGGCCTCACAATTTAAGGAGCCTCCAAATACAAAGTATTTTTTTTTTCTCAAATACCTATAATATATAAGGAGCTAAGAATGACCAAGGAAAGCTTCCTTCGCATGGAAAGTGAGAAGCTTCGTAGCATATCATTTAATAATATCAGTGATAAATTTACTTTCTAAAAATCAAGAACATATTTTTTACATTTTGAAATCAGTTTTTATTTGTAAGTTTATAATCAAATTATTTTCTGCCATGAAAAAAAGTCTGCCAATGTAATTATCAAATAAAAATCTTTTATTTGTATTAATATTTTTTTCTACAATATATATATTAGATTATATAAACCTAGAGTCTCTCTCTCCCTCTCTCCTTATCCTATCTATATATTATATATATAGTTATATACGTTACCGTTCCAATGATTGGTAAACAGAGACATCACTCAATGTTGAAAATCAGTGTTAGCAAAAATACATCCAGAAACCCAACGTAGGACCGAAACGTTGGGTTTCTGGATGTATTTTTGCTATCACTAATACACTTTGATTTTCAACATTGAGTGCTGTCTCTTGTTTACCAATCCTTGGAACGGTAACGTATAACTACATTCTCTATATGGGACGTGCAACTGTGGCTTACCAGCACCTGTTGGAGTGCCAACTGCCTTATCTGAACACCTACAAGCTCATATTGAACCCCCAAAATACCCACAACATATATATAAGCATATGAGTTTCACAGAGGAGTACTACTGAGCATGGCAATATATATATATTTAAACCAGAGACATAACATAAAACACAGACAGAAGCTCAGTGCACATCCAGAAAAACGTATATAACCGTACAGTGCCTAAATATACATGTATAATAACTAATAAATAAAATGGTCTTTTTTGCCAAAATGTTAACCTTAAAGACCATTTTATTTATTAGTTATTTATACATGTATATTTAGGCACTGTACCGTAAATAAGTTTTTCTGGATGTGCACTGAGCTTTGTCTGTGTTTTATGTTTTGTCTCTGGTTTTAAATATATATATATATAATATATATATATATATATATATATATATTATATATATTTGGGGCGTGTGGGTCTTTATCATAGTTTTAGGGCCTCGCAAGTCTTAATCCGGCACTTTGGCTATTCAAACAAGTAGCCCTCAGTGACACTGCTATTATACAGGATGGTTTAGCTAGTTAAACAAGTAGGAGGGTCTACTATGTAAGCCTACATAAAATGAAATACTTTGTTGCAAAAAGAGCACATACTGTATATGATACAAATAGCTAACTAATATATTCAAAGAGAAAAGTATTAAAGACTACTATTTTTAACCTGCTGCTTTGTCAATAAAAAAAGATGCAACTTAAAAATGGATATCTAATATACCTTTTCTTGTCAAAAAGTAATATCACTGACACATCATACAATATGCAGGCAAAAATAGTGGTTTACATCCTGTGCAGTTCATTGGTAAATATATCTGGATTTTATTTTAGACTAGCTGAGAGACCCGGCGTTGCCCGGGATGTAATTTTCCCGCTCCTCTCTGTCTCCTCTCTCCTCCCCCCCCCTCTCTCTGTTTGTCCCCCATTCACATCAATCCAGTCCCCCCCTCCCTCCTTTACAGCTCTGTTTGTCCCCCTTTACAGCTTCATGCAGTGTGAGTGCGTCAGTCATTGTGTGTGGCATCAGTCAGTCGTGTGTGTGTGTGTGTGTGCGCGCGCGTCAGTGAGTCTGACGCAGAAACACAAACACACACAGACTGACTGATGCACACACACACACACATATCATGCTGTCAGGGGTTGTTGCGTGCGTCAGTCAGGGTGTGTGTGTCGCGCCGCAGGTTGGTGTGCGTGCGCCTGTCAGGGTTGTGTGCGTGTGCCTGTCCGGGTTTGTGTGCGTGGCCTGTCAGGGTTGTGTGGCGGTTGCGCCTTCAGGGTTTGTTGTGCGTGCTCAGTCAGGGTTTGTGTGCGTTGCGTCATGTCAGGGTTTGTGTTCGTGCGTCAGTCAGGGTGTGTGTGTGCGTGCGTCAGTCAGGTGTGTGGTGCGTGCCGTCAGTCAGGTGTGTGTGCGTGCGTCATCCGGGTGTGTTGCGTGCGTCAGTCAGGGTGTGTGTGCGTGCGTCAGTCAGGGTGTTTTGCGTGCCGTCAGTCAGGTGTGTGTGCGTGCGTCAGTCAGGTGTGGTGTGCGTCAGTCGGGGTGTGTGCGTGCGTCAGTCATGGTGTGTGCGTGCATCAGTCATGGGGTGTGTGCGTGCGTGTGGCAGCCAGCCGGTGTGTGTGTGTGTGTGTGTATGTGCACGTCAGTCACTCTGTGTGTGTGTGTGCGTCAGTATGGGGTTGTGTGTGTGTGCGTGGCAGTCAGTCAGTGCTTGTGTGTGCGTCAGTGAGTGTGTGTGCATGCGCCATTCAGTGTGTTCAGCCAGTCAGTGTGTGTGTGTGTTACCTCCTTGCGCAGGCCGGTGCTCCCGCCGTGGGGGGGGGGGGGTTGTGTGTGGGGGGATGTGTGTGGGGGAGGGTTGTGTTTGGGGGGTTTGTGTGGGGGGGTGTGTGGGGGGGAGGGTTTGGGGGAGGTTACCTCCTTGTCGTCCACCCGTGGCTCCTGGCCACGGAGGGGGGGTTAGGTTACCTCCTTGCGCCCACCGGTGCTAGCCCGGCCCGCTGGGGGGGGTTGTGTGGGGGGGGAGTGAGGTTACCTCCTTGCGCCACCCATGTGCTCCCGGCCCGCGCCGGGGGGGGTGTGGTGTGGGGGGGTGGGGGGGGGTAGGTTACCAGTCCTTTGCGCCCCCCGCTGCTTCCCGGTCTCGGGAAGCGGGGGGGGTTAACTGTCTTGCTGGCGCGACTCCGAGGTAATACGGGGCCCATGAGACGCTGATGGCGGCTGCGCGTTGGAGTGGCGGGAGTTTTTGGCTGGCGGCGTGTGAAGTGGTGAGGTGGTGAGGGGGCTTGGCCGCCGGGGTCGAGGCTGAGGTTTGCGGTAAGGGGGTTGAGGGGGGGTTTGCGGTGAGGGGGGGTTTGGCGGTGGGGGTTTGCGGTGAGGGGGGGCGGTGAGGAGGGGGGAAGTTTGCAGTGAGGGGGGGCGGGGGTTTGCGGTGAGGGGGGCGGTGAGGAGGGCGGGAATTTGCGTGAGGGGGCGGGGGCTTTGCGGTGAGGGGGGCACACACACCACACACGCACACCACCCGACGGAGTGAGAGGTGTGGAGAGTGGTACTGGCGCAGATCCGAGGTGAAGAATGTGTGTGTGTGTGGGGTGTGTTGTGTGTGTGTGTGTCCTCCTTTGGCCCCGTCACTCCGCCTCAGGCCATGAGAGGTATGCGGGGCGGGCGGCCCAAGGGAGGCCTCTCATTGGCCTGCCCAAGGTCCATGTGAATGCCGCTAGGACACAGGGGGGACACAGGTGGAACACATACAGCACAGCCAAATATGACGGTTTTCAGAAATATATGTAAGATTTGTTCAGAATATAATACTATTACCCTCCGTTACTTTACTTACCAAAATTGTGAAGTACATTACAGTAGCTGACATTTTTTAAGATTATTTTTACTGAATAGAACTAGATGGGACTTGTCATGAATACTGTATTTCCCCTCAAATCTACGGTACATTCCCTAGGTGGGGAGATATAAATGGGAAAGCTCACTGTGACATCCAGCTGGTATGTGATGAACGGAAGCATTAGACAAATCCATGCTTCCATGTGCTGAAAGCCTTGATTTCAATCGTCCATTTTCAGGCTATGAATACACTCAAAATGACTATTATGGACTTCAGCTTTAATACACAAAAGGTTTACTGCAGCTTAGTAAATAAGTATAATAATCCTATTTTTTGTGACATTAAAATGTTAACTATATTTTGTGAATGGGAGTGTTTAGACTTTGATCTGTATGACAGCACACTAGCACTTAGGGCCCGCGCTTTAATATTGGCCGGCGACGCGACGACGCCCGAAAACAAATGCATTGCCACCGGGCCGCGTTGCGCTTTTAGTGTGCGCAACCAGCAACAATGCGATGGAGCAACGTCGCGAAAAACTGGTAGCCGGCAAAATTAGATTTTTTCAAGGGCTGTCGCCTCATGTGACAGCCCTTTAAAACCATCAAATGGCAGGAACCTGCTGCCGCCCAGCGAAATATAACTTTGCCGGTGGTGACGGCACGGTGACGTCACCGTCCGTGTCGCAGTCGCCACTGACGGCACTATACCTCGCGGCCTTAGATAGTTAGGTTATTGGTGTCATAAAAATCAACTTACTAGGTAAAATTATTTTTTTTAACTTCACTGTTTTAGTTTCCTAGTTATGATTTATCTGAGAAGATTCATTAAAATAAACATTTGTAAATTGTGAATTATGTGGAGTAGAGTACAGTATTTATAAGGCTATAGATAAGAAAGTGTTTTTTGATGTACCAATATTTAGTAGATTCCAGCATATGATGTTATATTTACATTTTCAATCAAATGATGCTGCATCAGCGGTCAGGAGACTTATTATACGTACAATAAGACTTGAGAGGTGTTTACTATTAATGTTGTGTGATTGCAGAACCCCACATGATACAGTATCTAGAGAAAATGCTTTTCTGGGCAACCTCACTGTTTTGCCGCGTGTCTCATTATACCCCAGTAGAGGAGAAACAGTGTATCCGTTTTTTTCCTTTTCCTTACAACATTGATATTATCAAGAAAAACATTAATGGAAGTCTAAACTCCAGAGGCATAGTGTGAATGAATCAGCTACACATGGTTTCTACAGAGCAGTAATACCTTTTCCCAACACCTCTTTACAAGAAACAAATATCTTATTTACTGACAAGATACTATAAGGTGCTTTGGCTTTTCATTTCTCCTGTCCGAAAATTAAGAGAAAATTACTTCTGGGACCCACGGACAGTACGAAGCCAAAAAAATGTGTTTTGCCATGAAATGCATGTTAAAGAGCTATTTCAACATTACTGCATCAAGGGTAATTTTGTTCTTGCAAATGTAGCAGATGTTATCGCACCTGTAATCATCGCACGTAACCGTGTTTGCAGCTGGCACTAGTTTGAACATTTTGCTATTTGGGGGGGGGGGGGGTGGGGGGGTGGGGGGCAATGTTGCAATGTTTCAATGCAAACAATGGAGCTTCATCAACGAGAACAAATCCTGTGATTTTTGGCAAACTAATTGCGCAATTGTAATCATAGGCACGTGACACACAGCTGCTAAATCTGTATTTTTGGTCACGTGTATCAGTTTGTATTTATGGTATATTAAATAGGAGTTACGGAGAAGTTTAGTACTGCACCAACAATACTGGGGAGTATCAATGTTGTATTTGGTACTCCCATATTTCTGGTGTCCTAAATCTCAGTGAGATTTGTGGTGGGTGTAAACCTCCAACCTTTGTTGAGAATTATCTGAGGTAACTGTAGGTACTATAAACCAACACTATTATTTTTTTACATGCACTCCCAGATACAGATTTAGCGAGACTTACTCTCCCGTGACTGTGACAAGTTGCGAGATTACAGCCAAGTTTGAATAACATGTCCATCTTCAACTGCCTGCATACCATCGGGAAAAAAACGTGCAATTACAATTATAACCACTCAAGTTTGTTGGTGACTATACTAAATTTTGCCTTTGATAATTTTGTTAGTAGCATATACTTTGTACCTGTGAAGATCCACGTGTGATAGATTCCACTGTATGTTTAGTAGTCAAAACTCCTGACGACGCAAAACAGTGGAAACGCTTTGAGTCGGAAGCGCCCTGCTGACGACACTCACCGGCATGGTCTGCACCTCATTCGGTGAATCACCCTTGCCGCGATACCGGAAACGAGACACCGGCAAACCGGAAAGTGACGCGACAGGAGTTTCGTGCAGAGGGGTGAAAGTTGGGAGGCAGTAGTTCACTTTTCTTATGTGCCCAGTACATGTTTTATTGATGTAACATACACTATATTGTTTTTTAGAGATTAAAATTGTCATTTTAATGGTACACAATATTTTTGGCTTTCCGTTTTCTTATGTATCACGACTGCCATCACAATCATTCTGAGTGACCATCCAGACAATCCCCAAGAACCCTAGGATCAAAGAGAGAGAGGACCTACACGAATACACTACACTCATTCATTACCCACTTGAGTTGTGGGTTACATGCTCATTGATTTCGATAAATGTGAGTTCTTAATTTTATAAAGTCTACTGAAATTGGAGATACATTTATAGAACTGTGTTGCACTATTGTGTGTTTTATTTTCATCTCCGACATATTCACCCTGAATGATTTGCGCTCCCCTTCAATTTCCACACGTTCCAGCAAGAGGTTCCTGTGGACCATCCTCCCAGTGTTTGAGCACGTTTTTCTTATTTCACTTATTTGCACTTTATTTTGCACAATAGTTGTTATTATTATATTTTTCAAATCCTGTCTAAGTCACATCATACCCATCACTGTTATTATCTCCTTAGAGTGCTGTTAGAGAGTTTTTTTCTCACTTCCCAAATGCATAACCTTACATTTATCTGTATTAACCTCATCTGCTATTTACCTGTCCAAGTTTCCAGTCCCCAAGTCCTTCTGGAGAGAAATGACATCCTGCTCTGATTCTACTTACACACTTTAGTATCATCAGCAGATGGAGACTTTGCTCTCGATGCCAACCTCAAGGTCTTAATAACAAGTTAAAAAGCAGGGGTCCAGTACCGATCCCTGAGGTACTCCCTTCACGACTATAGCCCAATCTGAAAAACTTCCATTTATGACAACCCCTGTTGTCTGTCCCTTTAACCAGTTTTCAATCCAGGTGCATATATTATTACTGAGTCCAATTTGCCTTATTTTGTAACACCAACCTCTTGTGAGGAACATATAAAAAACCTTTGCAAATGTAAGTAGACCACATCAACAGCTTACCCTGGTCTAAATTCCTACTTTCCTCCTTCCTTCAAAAAACAATAAGTTAGTTTGGCAATCTCGCCTTCATAAATCCATGCTGACTATTACTAATACTTTTTTGTTTTCCATTAGGTTTCCTGAATATTATCCTTATTAAACCATTCGAGTTTCCCTACAATTGAAGTCAGGCTTGCGGTCTGTATTCCCTGGTTGTGATCTAGCTCCCTTTTTAAATATAGGCACCACGTCTGCTTTACATCAATCTTGTGGTACTGAGCCTGAGGAAATGGAGTCCTGAAATTAACTGTAATGGTTTGTGGCTATACTGAACTTAACTCCTTTATTACTCTCCTGGATATATTGCCATTGGAGCCAGGTGCCTTGTTTCTTAAATTGTTGAAGCTGCTTGTGAACTCTTTCTTCTCCGTTAATTATATGGAGGTGTTGGCTTCTCACTTGCAAGCACTACTATTGATATTGATTCTTCCCTGTTATTAAGGTACTTAAATAGAACTTTTTTAGGGTGACCCTTTACTTCTTTTAATTGCAATCATTTTTTCATTATCCATTTTGTTTTGCCTAGTTTTGGTTTGCTCTTTGGCAATTTTTTGTTTACATTCCTTATTATTGTTATACAATTCTCCGTCCCTTCTGTTTAAGAATCCAAAACGCCTTCCTCTTCTTGTCCATTTTCCCCCTACTGTTTATTTAGCCCAAATTGTTTGACTTATTTCTTTTATACTGTATGTACCCAGGTATACACTGGATAGTGTGCTTTTGCTAACATGTTTTAAAGACGCCCCGTTATCTTCACTTGTTCCTGCAAAAACATCATACCAGTGTATTCTATTGTAGATTAAGACCCCAGTTTATAAAATCGTGCCTTCTAAAGTTTTAAGGTCTTGTTGAACCCACAGTAATCTGTTTTTTGATAATTAATTTAAATGAAACCATGTTTTTATGATCACTTTTACCCAAATGTTCCAGGACTTGAATATTTGGTTATACTTCTACATTTTTTGATATTACCAAATCCGTCTTGCCCGTCTCCTGTTGGTTCCTCCATAATTTTGATCATATAATTGTCTTTAATCAACCCCCAAAACCTGTTTCTCCTTTGTTGTAACGCTAATCTCATGCCCCCAGTCTCTGTCTGGATAATTACAATCATCCATATGCAAACTACACAGTTTTGAGGCCCTTCTCCATTTCAAAAGTATTTTAGCTTCCTCAATCTCACGATTATTCTATGAGAACTATAGTTAATTGTGTGTATTTGCTTATGGCACTAGCAAAAAAAAATTCTGAAAACTGTCAGTTCACATCATGGAACAAAAACATAATGACATGAATTGTTCTATTTTTTTCCCATGGTACCGCAGACCATTATTTTATTTGGATATATCTTGCATAGCACATGGTAATATTATAGTGTTGCATAGAAGTATTCCAGATGACAAACTAAACATGTACGGAAATTATGGGGCATATGGTCTGTTTGTGGCTAAACCGAACTATGCTCTATTAACGATCGCCCCTCCAGAGCTTGGCAGTACTTGTATATATTGGGGGTAGAAACTTACTGTCATTAACATTGGGAGCCTGTTTTTCAAAGCTTTTCATTCATAGACATTCAAGAACATATGAAACTGCTTCTAATATAAATTTTTATAAGCAATCAGTTCAGGTTTTAAGCAGCATTACTAAAGTGCATAATGCCTTTATATCATGTAATACATTTAATGTTAAATTGTTATAATCCGGCCTTTTAGCATTCAGAATGAGCATAGTTTTTACCATCCATTTGCGTATAAAAATACATGCGTTAATGTGGATTTTGGTACATTAGTAAAAATATTGATATGATTATCTTTTGAAATGTTCCACCCCATTCTTTGCCTGGCATTTGATTTCATTTTACTGTAGATTCAGTCGAAAAAAGCAACCAACAGTTACAAAGGTATGGTTACAATTTGAGAAGTCAGCAGACCAGGGATGGTTCCAAGGCGGTTCCCCTCTACCCCCCCCGCTTGTACCCCACATGCACGTACAAAGTAAAGACAGGAAACGGAGCTGGGGTTAAAAATGGCCGTGGCTATTTTTATTTATACAGAAAAAACCTAATGGGTTAAATGCAACTCCTGCCGAGGTGCTCCTTTGTTCGGGGGGGAGGGACGTCCAGTCGCCCTCGAAGCGCTGACCTCGTGCTCCCCACGCGAGCGGGCTCTCGAGGTCATGGATAACTGACCTTGGCCCACTCGTACTCCCCCCGGGCGTCCCCGGCTCAAACGGCCAGGCTCCAGTCTGGCCAAGAAACAAGCACCTACCCCCCGCCCAATGAGTCCGCGCGACAAGGCAAACTGGACATGACCCCTCCTGCCTCGGACCTCCGTCCTTTCACTCAGCACATATCGCTGTTCGTGCTGTAACGTGAACACAAGAACCATTAACAAACAGCACGGCCATCAATGCATATGTCCACATTTCCCCTGGGAATAACCCCTGGCCCTGCTCAACCTTCTGCTGCATTTCATTACATTGATTGCAATCACTAACTAGGATGGGTGGGTTGGATCTGTCTGGCGGGCAGGCCAAAGAGGAGTGCTGCCCGCCAGCTGTGGCCTTAGTAGGCTTCCATGAATCCTCCCCTGTGTCTGGGGAGGAGGTGTGGGGGCGGGCCAGCGAGGGGAAGGCCAGGACCCCCCCCCGGTCATGAAGCCCAACCCCCCCGCCTATGGCTTGGGGGTGCCGCTTGACCAGGGAGGTTCCACCGGTCCCCCTCTCTCCCCCGCCTTGTCCCACCCAACGTACAAATAAAGACAGGAAACGGGAGCTGGAGGTAAAATGGCCGCTGGCTTACTTTATTTATCAGACAACCTATGGGTGAATGCACTCCCTGCCAAGTGGCTCCTTTGTCAGAGAGGGGGAGGGACGGTCCAGCCGTGCCCTCGACACCGCTGACCTCGTGTCCCCTACGTCGAGCGGGCTCTCGAGTCATGGATAACTGACCTTGCCCACTTCGTACTCCCCCCGGTGCTCAAACGCCCAGCTCCAGTCTGGCAATAACAAGCACCTACCTACCCCCCAAGGAGCCGCCACCGCGTCCTATTTTACTACCCCCCTAAACGATGGCCCGTACCGCCAAACCCTCCAGACCCTCCTCGAATCCTTCCCGAACTGAAATAATTCTAATCCCCGCCTGGCAATGCCTAGCAGCGGACATGCTCCTCTAGCCAGCCACCTTCCTTACACATTTACGTGGGCTGCCAATCGCGGCCTGGAGAAGATATACGCAACTTGCCATGGTTTTTAAAGATGCCCGAGAATCGTTTGTTTCTTCTGCACTACCCTCACCCGGTCCCGACATACCCCCTCCGGAGCCGCAGCCGCCTTTGCCCAGCGCTATCTGGGATTTCGCCTTTTTACTGCTCTCTCTGTTTGTCCCCCATTCACATCAATCCAGTCCCCCCCCCTCCCTCCTTTACAGCTCTGTTTGTCCCCCTTTACAGCTTCATGCAGTGTGAGTGCGTCAGTCATTGTGTGTGCATCAGTCAGTCAGTGTGTGTGTGTGTGTGTGCGCGCGCGTCAGTGAGTCTGACGCAGAAACACAAACACACACAGACTGACTGATGCACACACACACACACAGTCAGTGCTGTCAGGGGTTGTGTGCGTGCGTCAGTCAGGGTGTGTGTGTACGCGCCTGTCAGGGTTTGTGTGCGTGCGCCTGTCAGGGTTTGTGTGCGTGTGCCTGTCAGGGTTTGTGTGCGTGCGCCTGTCAGGGTTTGTGTGCGTGCGCCTGTCAGGGTTTGGCGCCGGGGAGGCTGAGGTTTGCGGTAAGGGGGTGAGGGGGGGTTTGCGGTGAGGGGGGGTTTGCGGTGAGGGGGGTTTGCGGTGAGGGGGGGCGGTGAGGAGGGGCGGGGAATTTGCAGTGAGGGGGGGCGGGGGGTTTGCGGTGAGGGGGGGCGGTGAGGAGGGGCGGGGAATTTGCAGTGAGGGGGGGCGGGGGGTTTGCGGTGAGGGGGGCACACACACACACACGCACACACACACGACGGGAGTGAGAGGTGGTGGAGAGTGGTACTGGCGCAGATCCGAGGTGAGAATGTGTGTGTGTGTGTGTGTGTGTGTGTGTGTGTGTCTCCTTTGGCCCGTCACTCCGCCTCAGGCCAATGAGAGGTATGCAGGGGCGGGCGGGCCAAGGGAGCCATCTCATTGGCCTGGCCCAAGGTCCAATGTGAATGCCGCTAGGGACACAGGGAGGGACACAGGGAGACACATACAGACACAGCCAAATATGACGGTTTCAGAAATATATAGTAAAGATTTGTTCAGAATAATAAATACTATTACCCTCCGTTACTTTACTTACCAAAAATTGGAAGTACATTACAGTAGCTGAACATTTTTTAAGATTATTTTTACTGAACATAGAACTAGATGGGACTTGTCATAGAATACTGTATTTTCCCCTCAAATCTACGGTACATTCCTAGGTGGGGAGATATAAATGGGAAAAGCTCACTGTGACATCCAGCTGGGATGTGATGAGACGGAAGCATTAGACAAATCCATGCTTCCAATGGCTGAAAGCCTTGATTTCCAATCGTCATTTTCAGGCTATGAATACACTCAAAATGGACTATTATGGACTTCAGCTTTAATACACAAAAGGTTTACTGCAGCTTAGTAAATAGTATAATAAATCCATATTTTGTGACATTAAAATGTTAACTATATTTTGTGAATGGGAGTTTAGACTTTGATCTGTATGACAGCACACTTAGCACTTAGGCCGCGCTTATAGTGCCGGCGACGCGACGACGCCCGAAAACAAATGCATTGCCACCGCCGCGTGCGCTTTTAGTGTGCGCAACAGCAACAATGCGATGGAGCAACGTCGCGAAAAACTGGTAGCCGGCAAAATTAGATTTTTCAAGGGCTGTCGCCTCATGTGACAGCCCTTTAACCAATCAAATGGCAGGAAACCTGCTGCCGCCCAGCGAAATATAACTTTTGCCGGTGGTGACGGCAACGGGTGACGTCACCCGTCGTGTCGCAGTCGCCACTGACGGCACTATACGCGCGGCCTTAGATAGTTAGGTTATTGGTGTCATAAAAATACAACTTACTAGGTAAAATTATTTTTTTTAACTTCACTGTTTTAGTTTCCTAGTTATGATTTATCTGAGAAGATTTCATTAAAAATAAACATTTGTAAATTGTGATTATGTGGAGTAGAGTACAGTATTTATAAGGCTATAGATAAGAAAGTGTTTTTGATGTACCAATATTTAGTAGATTCCAGCATATGATGTTATATTTACATTTTCAATCAAATGATGCTGCATCAGCGGTCAGAGAGACTTATTATACGTACAATAAGACTATGAGAGGTGTTTACTATTTATGTTGTGTGATTGCAGAACCCCACATGATACAGTATCTAGAGAAAAAATGCTTTCTGGGCAACCTCAGCTGTTTTGCCGCTGTCTCATTATACACCCAGTAGAGTAGAAACAGTGTATCCGTTTTTCCTTTTCCTTACACATTGATATTATCAGAAAAACATTAATGGAAGTTCTAAACTCCAGAGGCATAGTGTGAATGAATCAGCTACACATGGTTTCTACAGAGCAGTAATACCTTTTCCCCAACACTCTTTACAAGAAACAAATAATCTTATTTACTGACAAGATACTATAAGGTGCTTTGGCTTTTCATTTCTCACTGTCGAAAATTAAGAGAAAATTACTTCTGGGACCCACGGACAGTACGAAGCCAAAAGAAAATGTGTTTTGCCATGAAATGCATGTTAAAAGAGCTATTTTCAACATTACTGCATCAAGGTATTTTGTTCTTGCAAATGTAGCAGATGTTATCGCACCTGTAATCATCGCACGATACCGTGTTGCAGCTGGCACTAGTTTGAACAATTTGCTATTTGGGGGGGGGGGGGGGGGGCAATGTGCAATGTTCAATGCAAACAAATGGAGCTTCAACGAGACAAATCCTGTGATTTTGCAAACTAATTGCGCAATTGTAATCATTAGCACGTGACAACAGCTGCTAAATCTGTATTTTGTCACGTGTATCAGTTTGTATTTATGGTATATTAAATAGGAGTTACGGAGAAGTTTAGTACTGCACCAACAATACTGGGGAGTATCAAATGTTGTATTTGGTACTCCCATTTCTGGTGTCCTAAATCTCAGTGAGATTGTAGGTGGTGTAACCTCCAACCTTTGTGGAGAATTATCTGAGGTAACTGTAGGTAACTTTATAAACAACACTATATTTTTTACATTGCACTCCCAGATACAGATGTAGCGAGACTTACTCTCCCGTGACTGTGACAAGGTGCGAGATTACAGCCAAGTTTGAATAACATGTCCATCTTCAACTGCTGCAATACCATCGGGAAAAACGTGCAATTACAATTATAACCACTCAAGTTTGTTGGTGACTATACTAAATATTTGCCTTTGATAATTTTGTTAGTAGGCAATATACTTTGTTACCTGTGAAGAGCCACGTGTGATAGATTCCCACTGTATGTTTAGTAAGTCAAAACTCCTGACGAAGCGAAAACAGTGAAACGCGTTGAGTCGGAAGCGCCCTGCTGACGACACTCACCTGCACTGGTCTGCACCTCATTCGGTGAATTCACCCTTGCCGCGATACCGGAAACGAGACACCGGCAAACCGGAAGTGACGCGACAGGAGTTTCGTGCAGAGGGGGTGAGAATTGGGAGGCAGAGTTCACTTTTCTTATGTGCCCAGTACATGTTTTATTGATGTAAGCATACACCTATATTGTTTTTTAGAGATTAAAATTGTCATTTTATATGGTACACAATATGTTTGGCTTTCCGTTTTCTTATGTATACACGACTGCCATCACATCATTCTGAGTGACATCCAGACATCCCCAAGAACCCTAGGATACAAAGAGAGAGAGGACCTACACGAATACACTACATCATTCATTACCCACTTGAGTTTGGGTTACATGCTCATTGATTTCGGATAAAATGTGAGTTCTGAATTTATAGAAGTCTACTGAAATTGGAGATACATTTATAGAGACTGTGTTGCACTATTGTGTTTATTTTTCATCCCACATATTCACCACTGAATGAGTTTGCGCTCCCCTTCAATTTCCACACGTTCCAGCAAGAGGGATTCCTGTGGACCATCCTTCCAAGGGTTTTGAGCAGCATTTTTTACTTATTTCACTTATTTGCACTTTATTTGCACAATATTGTATATTATTATTATTTTTCACAATCACTGTCTAAGTCACATTATACCCATCACTGTTATTATCTCCTTAGAGTGCTGTTAGAAGTTTTTTCTCACTTCCCAAATGCATAACCTTACATTTATCTGTATTTAACCTCATCTGCTATTTACCTGTCCAAGTTTCCAGTCCCTCCAAGTCCTTCTGGAGAGAAATGACATCCTGCTCTGATTCTACTTACACAATTTAGTATCATCAGCAAAGATGGAGACTTTGCTCTCGATGCCAACCTCAAGGTCATTAATAAACAAGTTAAAAAGCAGGGGTCCAGTACCGATCCCTGAGGTACTCCCGTCACGACTATAGCCCAATCTGAAAAACTTCCATTTATGACAACCCTCTGTTGTCTGTCCTTTAACCAGTTTTCAATCCAGGTGCATATATTATTACTGAGTCCAATTTGCCTTATTTTGTACACCAACCTCTTGTGAGGAACAGTATAAAAAACCTTTGCAAAATGTAAGTAGACCACATCAACAGCATTACCCTGGTCTAAATTCCTACTTTCCTCTTCAAAAAAACAAATAAGGTTAGTTTGGCATGATCTAGCCTTCATAAATCCATGCTGACTATTACTAATAATTTTGTTTTCCATTAGGTATTCCTGAATATTATCCCGTATTAAACCTTCAAGTAGTTTCCCTACAATTGAAGTCAGGCTTGCAGGTCTGTAATTCCCTGGTTGTGATCTAGCTCCCTTTTTAAATATAGGCACCACGTCTGCTTTACATCAATCTTGTGGTACTGAGCCTGAGGAAATGGAGTCCTTGAAAATTAACTGTAATGGTTTGGCTATTACTGAACTTAACTCCTTTATTATCTCTTGGATATATGCCATTGGAGCCAGGTGCCTTGTTTACTTAAAATTGTTGAAGCTGCTTGTGAACTTCTTCCTCAGTTAATTAATATGGAGGTTGTGGCTTTCTACTGCAGCACTACTATTGATATTGATTCTTCCCTGTTATTAAGGTACTTAAAGAACTTTTTAGGGTTGACCTTACTTTTTATTGCAATCATTTTTTCATTATCCATTTTTGCTAGTTTGGTTGCTCTTTTGCAATTTTTGTTACATTCCTTATTATTGTTATACAATGTCTCCGTCCCTTCTGATTTAAAGAATCCAAACGCCTTCCTCTTCTTGTCCATTTCCTCCCCTACCTGTTTATTTAGCCACATTGGTTTTGACTTATTTCTTTTATACTTATTACCCAAGGGTATACACTGATAAGTGTGCTTTTCTAACAATGTTTTAAAGACTGCCCATTTATCTTCAACATTTTCCCTGCAAAAACATCATACCAGTGTATTATTTGTAGATTAGACCCCAGTTTATTAAAATCTGCCTTTCTAAAGTTTAAGGTCTTTGTTGAACCCAAGTAATCTGTTTTTTGATAATTAATTTAAAATGAAACCATGTTATGATCACTGTTACCCAAATGTTCCAGGACTTGAATATTTGTTATTACTTCTACATTGTTTGATATTACCAAATCCAGTATTGCCCGTCTCCTGGTTGGTTCCTCAATAATTTGAGTCATATAATTGTCTTTAAGCACCCCCAAAAACCTGTTTCCTTTTGTTGTAACGCTAATCTCATTGCCCCAGTCTATGTCTGGATAATTACAATCATCCATTATGCAAACATGACACAGTTTTGATGCCTTCTCCATTTGCAAAAGTATTTTAGCTTCCTCAATCTCACAGATTATTCTATGAAGATCTATAGTAATTGTGGTTATTTGCTTATGCACTAGCAAAAAAAGTAAGAATTCTGAAAAGCTGTCAGTTCACATCATGGAACAAAAATAATGACATGAATTGTATCATTTTTTTCCCATGGTACCAGATCCATTATTTTATTTGGATATATCATTGCATAGCAAATGGTAATATTAGTAGTGTTGCATAGAAGTATTCCAGATGACAAACATAAACATGTAGGAAATTATGGGGCATATGGTCTGTTGTGGCTAAACCGACATAGTGCTCTATTAAGATCTCCCCTCCAGAGCTATGGAAGTACTGTATATTGGGGATAGAAACTTACTGTACATTACATTGGGAGCCTGTTTTTCAAAGCTTTTCATTCAATGACATTCAAGAACATAATGAAACATGCATTCTAATATAAATGTTTTATAAAGCAATCAGTTCAGGTTTAAGCAGCATTACTTAAAGTGCATAAATGCATTTAATACATGTAATACATTTAATGTTAAATTGTTATATCGGCCTTTTAGCATGCAAATGAGCATAGTTTAGCCATCCATTTGCGTATAAAAATACATTGCTGTATGGGATTTTTGGTACATTATATAAAACTATTGATATGATTATCTTTTGAAATGTTCCACCATTCTTTGCCTGGCATTTGATTCATTTTACACAATGTAGATTTCAGTCGAAAAAAGCAACCAGACAGGACAAATAATGGTTACAATTTGAGAAGCAGCATGACCAGGGAGGTTCCAGGCGGTTCCCCTCTCCCCCCGCCTTGTACCCACATGCAACGTACAAATAAAGACAGGAAACGGGAGCTGGAGGTAAAATGGCCGTGGCTATTTATTTATACAGAAAACCTAATGGGGTAAATGCACTCCCTGCCAGAGTGTGCTCCTTTGTCAGGAGGGGGAGGGGACGGTCAGCCGGCCCTCGAACCGCTGACCTCGTGTCCCCTACGCGAGCGGGCTCTCGAGGTCATGGATAACTGACCTTGCCCACTCGTACTCCCCCCGGGCTCAAACGGCCCAGCTCCCAGTCTGGCAAGAACAAGCACCTACCCCCCAATAGTCCCCTCCGCGACAAAGGCAAACTGGACAATGTACCCCTCCTGCTCGGACCTCCGTCCTTTCACTCAGCACATTATCGCTGTTCGTGCTGTAACGGAACAAGAACCATTAACAAACACACGGCATACATGCATATGTCCACATTCCTGGGAATACCCTGGCCCTGCTCAACCTTCTGCTGCATTTTCATTACATGATTGCAATCACTAACTAAGGGGATGGGTGGTTGGGAATCTGTCTGGCGGGCAGCCAAAGAGGAGTGCTGCCCGCCAGCCTGGCCTTAAGTTAGGCTTCCATGAACTCCTCCCTGTGCTGGGGAGGGAGGTGTGGGGGCGGGCCAGCGAGGGGAAGGCCGGACCCCCCCCCCGGTCATGAAGCCCCCCCCCCGCCTATGGCTGGGGGTGCCGTTGACCAGGGAGGTTCCAGGTGGTTCCCCTCTCCCCCCGCCTTGTACCCACATGTAACGTACAAATAAAGACAGGAAACGGGAGCTGGAGGTAAAATGGCCGCGGCTATTTATTTATACAGAAAACCTAATGGGGTAAATGCACTCCCTGCCAGAGTGTGCTCCTTTGACAGGAGGGGGAGGGGACGGTCAGCCGGCCCTCGAACCGCTGACCTAGTGTCCCCTACGCGAGCGGGCTCTCGAGGTCATGGATAACTGACCTTGCCCACTCGTACTCCCCCCGGGCTCAAACGGCCCAGCTCCCAGTCTGGCAAGAACAAGCACCTACCCCCCAAGAGCCGCCACCGACGGGCCTATTTAACCCCCCTTAAACTAGGCCCGTACCGCCAACCCTCCATACCCTCTCAAAGACCTCCCGAAAACTCAAATAAGTCTATCCCGCCTGGCATGCCTAACCGCGGGACCCGTGCTCCTCTATTGGCCCGGCCTCTTTTTTTTTTTTTTTTGCACAATCCCTCACCCGGTCCCGGACATACCCACCTCCGGAGCCGCAGGCCGCCTTTGCCCAGTGCTATCTGGGATTTCGCCTTTTTTACTGTTGCAGGCTTCTTACCCGCCCTCAGTGACCCCTAGGGAATCGACCCTGACAGTGGACTGGGCCACGCCTCTTCCCTTGCTCGCTCTGTGTCGCCCACTGCAAGCCTTGACGCATCTCCTCGATACTGCCCTAAACACGACTCCTTACCATTACCCGATACGCCATATGCCGTACCTTCCACGGCATGTCGCCATCAACCGCCTGCCGGGGCTGTTCCACCATCTGTGCAGTGCGTGATGCTGCCGGGTGGGTCAGCTACCGCGCCCCTGACCCTGGCCGTGGCTGAAGAATTGAAAGACACCGGGGTCCGGCTGATGGCTGTTGGTACTGGAATGGGATTCGCGGTGCCAGTGACCCCGGCCGTGGCCATCTGTGGCTTCCCGTGAGGAAGAGACCTGGGCTGCGACTTGGTTCGCCCTTCACCCGATGCCGGCTCCACGTAGTCGAACCATGCTGGGTTCTCTGCTCTACGAAACACATTGGCACCAACCGCGGTTGCGGTTGGCCGTCTTTGTCTCCTTGGCCCTGCCGACTCTGCAGGCGAAATCCTGACAGTGACACCGCCCGCGTCAGCAACGGGCAGCCGTGTGGCGTGCCGTGACGCCCTGTTCTGCGTCACGGTGGCTGGAAGTCGCCGCCCCTCCTTGGCGGGCCGACCTGCGCGCCTATCTGCCGTGTCCTGCGTCCCAGCGGTCGAAGTCCACCCCACCATCGCTGAGGCCTGACCAGGCCGCTGTGACGCCCTGCCTCACGGTACCGTGACCGAGGGCTGCCGCCCTGCGTGCGGTTGCTGAACTTCGCCTGCCGCCTTGCACTGCAGCACCCTCCGCGCTCCCTTCCTGTGGAGCGCGGCTTCTCTGCATGCCGCCTGTCTAGCGCGCAATGCTGCCTGAGGACTGTCGCCTGACGCGTTGTGCTGCAGCGCCCTCTGCTTCCCCTTCCCGCGGGGAGCAGCCTTAGTGCCACGTGCTGGTTTCGCAGAAAACAACGCCTGCAGCCACCGATCCAACCATGCCTCGTCATGGTTTTCCGCCTCGACTTGAAGAAGGCAGAACTGCTCTGCCATTGATGCCATGCAGCCCGCTTCCCGTATGATTTTCCAAAATTTTCGCGTGACGGGGCACCGGCCCGTCCCTACCCGGCCCTGCTTGCACGGGTCGCGACTATTGCCTGCCCCAGGATTAGCAACCCAGGGCCTCACGCGCTGTGACCGCGTGCCTCCGCCAGCCCCTCTCCCCGCACAGCAAACCGTATGCACCCGCGCGCATTTCCGTGTGCCCATACACACCCGCGCGCACCCATATACATCCACGCGCACCCATATAAACCCGCGCGCACCTGCGTGTGCCCTACTCTGTGAAGTGTGCTTGCTGAGACTATTTAAATTGCGCGCTAGGCTAGGGCAACTATGCCAACCACGAGAGCCGCCATAAATCCAAGAGGGGAAAACAAAGATCACCGCTGAAATAAGCCATGCAACCAGCATTCGATCGCCGTCCTGCTCCGTGCTCGGAGATCACACCTTTGCAGTTCTGCTCGGGCCTTCGCTAGCAAGAACATTCAAGCGCACACTTAAACCGGCCACCCCCACCACCATACCTGGCCAAGGGACTATAAAGTAGGTGCACCAACGCAGGCTGCCCAGTTCCCCCTTAGGAACATAATTGCCTGACGAGGCGAATAAGGTAGGTTTGCCAGTCCTCATCGGTATGGCTTCCACCAATTAGCCACCAAATGGGGGTGGGGGGGGTCACCTTTCCCATATCATGGGTATTGTCTTTGATTGATTCAAAGTGTCTTCATGTGTGTACCCAGTCCTGTGAGACACCAGCACCTCACACCATCTGTGCTGTTTACCTTGCTCTCAAGGCAGCACCACACCTCAGTCAACTGAAGCCGCTTAACCAGCACCTTAACGCAATAGCAGAATCTACCATCAAAACCCCATCCACTATTAGACGGCTTGAATATCAAAACGGTCACCTTACCGAACTCCTGAAGAACTATTCGAGGAAATGCAGTGCAAATTGCTGCTAAACAAATTTTAAAGAGTATGCCACCCGGCTGGACAGAGGTAGACAAGATCACTCAAAACAATAAACGTTCCTCTACCCTGCATTCAAACCAGTTCGCCACCAACACGTGGCACGACTATAATCGTACCTGTCCCCCTTGCCCCTACCGCGCCATGCAGCTCCCTTATTCGTTATTATAACCACGGTAACACGCCTCTACGTATGTCCATAAGCGCGCCCCCAAGTGTACCCATACGCGCGCCTCTCAGTGTGCCCATGCACACACGCGACTCTCCGTGCGCCCATACGTGCGCGCTCATCGCCGTGTGCCCATATACACACGCGCGCCTCTCCGTGTGCCCATGTACACACGCGCGCATCTCCGTGTGCCCATGTACACACGCGCGCATCTCCGTGTGCCCATATACACACGCGCGCATCTCCGTGTGCCCATATACACGCGCGCTTCTCCGTGTGACCTTATACACACGCCCGCATCTCCGTGTGACCTTATACACACGCGCGCATCTCCGTGTGACCTTATACACACGCGAGCATATCCGTGTGACCTTATACACCCGCGCGCATCTCCATGTGACCTTACACCCGCGCGCGCCTCTCCGTGTGACCTTATACACACGCGCGCTTCCCCGTGTGACCTTATACGCACACACGCGCATCTCCGAGTGCCCATATACACCCGCGTGCGCATCTCCGCGTGCCCACATACACACACGCGCGCATCTCCGTGTGCCCACATACACACACATACACCCGCGTGTGCATCTCCGTGTGCCCATATACACACGCGCACATCTACGTGTGCCCCTATACACACGCGCGCCCATACACCCACACATCTCCATGTGACCTTACACCCGCGCGCGCCTCTCCGTGTGCCCATGTACACTCGCGCGCATCTCCGTGTGCCCATGTACACACGCGCACATCTCCGTGTGCCCATGTACACACGCGCACATCTCCGTGTGCCCATATACACACGCGCGCATCTCCGTGTGACCTTATACACGCGCGCTTCTCCGTGTGACCTTATACACACGCGCGCCTCTCTGTGTGACCTTATACACACGCGCGCTTCCCCGTGTGACCTTATAAGCACACACGCGCATCTCCGAGTGCCCATATACACCGGCGTGCGCATCTCCGCGTGCCCATATACACACGCGCACATCTACGTGTGCCCCTATACACACGCGCGCCCATACACCCACACATCTCCATGTGACCTTACACCCGCGCGCGCGCCTCTCCGTGTGACCTTATACACACGCGTGCATCCCCGTGTGACCTTATACGCACACACGCGCATCTCCGTGTGACCTTATACGCACACACGCGCATCTCCGTGTGCCCATATACAAACACGCGCGCATTTCCGTGTGCCCATATACAAACACGCGCGCATCTCCGTGTGCCCATATACACACACGCGCGCATCTCCGTGTGCCCATATACACACGCGTGCGCATCTCCGTGTGCCCATATACACACGCGCACATCTACGTGTGCCCCTATACACCCACGCGCGCATCTACGTGCCCATACACGCGCGCGCCCATATGCACCCATCTCCGTGTGCCCATACGCCCTCGCACACATCCACATGTGCCCATACACACCCGCACACCCACGTGTGCCCATCCACACCCAAGTGTGCCCCTACACGTCCACGTGTGCCCCTACACGTCCACGTGTGCCCCTACACGTCCACGTGAACACGTCCACGCGTGCCCATACACGCACATGCGTGCCCATACATGCACACGTGTGCCCATACACACACACACGTCTACGCGTGCCCCCCCGTACCCATCTATGTGTGCCTCTACACCAGCTTACACATCTACGTGCATTTATTTAGTTATAAAATATCTTACCAGGAAGTAATACCTTGAGAGTTACCTCTCGTTTTCAAGTATGTCCTACACACGTATACACCCAACTGTGACTACATACATTCATCCCCATGTGCCTACCCATATGTCCATCTACCCGTGCCCACGCACCTATCCACCCACACATGCGCCCACCCACATGAATTAATTGGGGAATCCAGATAAAAGTAACCATGCATAAATGCGTAACATTGTGATTCCCATTCACAAGTAATTATCTAATATTCACTAGGAGTATATTTATATAGCTTATAATGTCCCAAGATAAAGAGCTCTATTGACACCACATAACTCCCATTGCAGCATATTCTGAGTATGAGACCATAAGAGGGGGGGGGAGGCACCCTGCAACATGCCGCGGGGGCAGGCTCCCCCACCAACCAGAGTCCGCTCCCCCATATGGGAAGCTTTTGCCAGCCTATCTGTCCTGTCCCCCCGCGCGGGCGGGCAACTGCCGCCGGGAGCAGAGTCAGGCACCCACTTGCCCATGCCCCGAGCGCATCAGCGTATGTCCCCCGCACCTAAACTTGAACTGCGGGAGCAGACCGAAGCGCCAACCTTGGTCGCCCTCCACCATCGCACTTACCGGGCCGGGGCCGCAACCACTAAGAGCGGCTGCCCTAGCATATACATATATCCACCTACGTATACATGCCTATATACACATACATACATATATCCATGCGTAACCGCACAAACACCTATGTCTGTCTGCGCATCCTAACAAACTGTATATACATATATATATATATCCACCTACGCATACACCTATTTATACACACCCATATACATACGTATATACCTATCTACATACAAACCCACATACCTGCCATATATACACACCCCTACCACACATATATACACACCCCTACCACACCACACGCCCGCATCTCCGTGTGACCTTATACACACGCGCGCATCTCCGTGTGACCTTATACACACGCGCGCATCTCCGTGTGACCTTATACACACGCGCGCATCTCCGTGTGACCTTATACACACGCGCGCATCTCCATGTGACCTTACACCCGCGCCTCTCCGTGACCTTATACACACGCGCGTATCCCCGTGTGACTTTATACGCACACACGCGCATCTCCGAGTGCCCATATACACACACGCGCATCTCCGTGTGCCCATATACACACGCGCACATACACCCGCGTGCGCATCCCCGCGTGCCCACATACACACACGCGCATCTCCGTGTGCCCATATACACACGCGCACATACACCCGCGTGCGCATCTCCGTGTGCCCATATACACACACGCGCGCAACTCCGTGTGCCCATATACACACGCGCACATCTACGTGTGCCCCTATACACACGCGCGCCTATACACCCACACCTCCATGTGACCTTAAACCCGCGTGCGCCTCTCCGTGTGACCTTATACACACGCGCGCATCCCCGTGTGACCTTATACGCACACACGCGCATCTCCGAGTGCCCATATACACCCACGTGCGCATCTCCGTGTGCCCATATACACACACACGCGCGCATCTCCCTGTGCCCATATACACACGAGCACATACACCCGCGTGCGCATCTCCCTGTGCCCATATACACACGCGCGCATCTCCGTGTGCCCATATACACACGCGCACATCTACGTGTGCCCATATACACAAGCGCGCCCATACACCCACGCGCGCATCTACGTGCCCATACACGCGCGCGCCCATATGCACCCATCTCCGTGTGCCCATACGCCCTCGCACACATCCACATGTGCCCATACACACCCACGTGTGCCCATACACACCCGCACACATCTACGTGTGCCCATCCACGTCCACGTGTGCCCATCCACGTCCACGTGTGCCCATACACGCACACGCGTGCCCATACATGCACACGTGTGCCCATACCCACACACACGTCTACGCGTGCCCCCCGTACCCATCTATGTGTGCCTCTACACCAGCTTACACATCTACGTGCATTTATTTAGTTATAAAATATCTTACCAGGAAGTAATACCTTGAGAGTTACCTCTCGTTTTCAAGTATGTCCTACACACGTATACACCCAACTGTGACTACATACATTCATCCCCATGTGCCTACCCATATGTCCATCTACCCGTGCCCACGCACCTATCCACCCACACATGCGCCTCCGCACGCACGCATCCACATGCGCCCACCCACATGAATTAATTGGGGAATTCAGATAAAACCATGCATAAATGCTTAACATTGTGATTCCCATTCACAAGTAATTATGTAATATTCACTAGGAGTATATTTATATAGCTTATAATGTCCCAAGGTAAAGA
Organism: Ascaphus truei; assembly: GCA_036426205.1. Taxonomy (NCBI): domain Eukaryota; kingdom Metazoa; phylum Chordata; class Amphibia; order Anura; family Ascaphidae; genus Ascaphus; species Ascaphus truei. The sequence continues at coordinate 2,641,980 of CM071571.1, read as the reverse complement.
GCTCTATTGACACCATATAACTCCCGATGCAGCATATTCTGAGTATGAGACCATAAGAGGGGGGGAGGCACCCTGCAACATGCCGCGGGGGCAGGCTCCCCCGCCAACCAGAGTCCGCTCCCCCATATGGGAAGCTTTTGCCAGCCTATCTGCCCCGTCCCCCCGCGCGGGCGGGCAACTGCCGCCGGGAGCAGAGTCAGGCACCCACTTGCCCATGCCCCGAGCGCATCAGCGTATGTCCCCCGCACCTAAACTTGAACTGCGGGAGCAGACCGAAGCGCCAACCTTGGCCGCCCTCCACCCTCGCACTTACCGGGCCGGGGCCGCAACCACTAAGAGCGGCTGCCCTAGTATATACATATATCCACCTACGTATACATGCCTATATACACATACATATATAAATACATATATCCATGCGTAACCGCACAAACACCTATGTCTGTCTGCGCATCCTAACAAACTGTATATACATACATATATATATATATATATATATATATACACATATATACATATATACATATATCCACCTACGCATACACCTATTTATACATACCCATATACATACGTATATACCTATCTACATACAAACCCACATACCTGACATATATACACACCCCTACCACACACATATATACACACCCATATCACACACATATACCCATACAACGTTATTTATTTATTATAGATTTTTTCCCGGCCGGCCCCCCCTGTACAGCCCACCTCACGCATACATTTTAACGACCCCACATGTGTGGGGGGGGGGGGGGGCGCGGGAGCAGCCGCCTCTCCAGCCGCATGGCTGACCGGTCCACCCCAACCCCACTGCCCCGAGACCACTAACGAAAGGGGGGGGAGGTGTAGGAGGGGCCTCTGCCCGCGCTACACTCCCCATCGGGAGACGGAAGGCCCGCACCATGTGGGACTGCGCCCCAGCCCCCGAGCGGGCCGCGAGCAGCCGCATGGGGCACACACGGCGAATTTCCGCGCGGGCTGCATGCCTCGGCCGGACCTCCCGCCGGGGTGCCCTTACCGATGGCAGCCACCGCGGGGCTATGCGGATGGAGGAGGCACCCGCCCGCACAACGCTGCGGGAGCAGGTAGCCCCCACCCCCAGGGAAAGAAGCGGGGGAAACCCCGTCAGGCCCCTTCTGCCCGTCAGACCCCCTGTCCCGAGACCACCACTCCCCGCCTGCAGCTGCCGCGGCACAGGCCTAAATCCGACCCCCCCAGCTCCATGTTGCGCGCCGCAGATGGAGGATGGGGACGGGCCGCTACACTAAGGGGTCCCTCTCCTCCCTGCATCCCGCCTCCCCCCTCACCGCCGATTCAAAAATCGCGGCTATACAGGAGGGGGGAGTGCCCAGGATTGACCCCCCCTTTTCGGGGCCTTACCTTAATTTAACCTGCAGGGAGGAGAGGGACGTCCAAATCGTCTGGCGGGCAGCCAAAGAGGATGTGCTGCCCGCCAGCCTGGCCTTAAGTAGGCCTTCCATGAACTCCTCCCCTGTGCTGGGGAGGGAGGTGTGGGGGCGGGCCAGCGAGGGGAAGGCCGGACCCCCCCCCCCGGTCATGAAGCCCCCCCGCCTATGGCTAGGGGGTGCCGCTTTCTGTGCATTGTTTGTGATGATAGAAGTAATGCTGCATGTTGGCAAACTAGCATCGCCCAAGTAAAGTTCCAGCATGATGAGCACGAGAGGGTAGTAAAAAAAGTCAAAAGATTTATTCGACCCTGTCCTGAGGAGGTCCATTCTAGGAGCTGAAACACTGGGCTTCCAGTTTGTCGACTTTCTTCGGATACAGTCTTTCTACTTTTTGACCGACGTTCATGGTCTTGTTAGGGGTATACTAGTGCAGCACTGCTTCCCCCCCTCCCCCACCACCCTCCCTCTGGGAGATCTTGCTATTGCTACAGGTGTCATGGTGCTAAATACCTGTGAGGGTCCAGGAGATGCTGAGGGTCTGCAATGGTAAGGGGAAACAGGATAGGCTTTTGGTGATCCTTCAGGTTCTTCTCATGGTGTCAGCGCCTCCAGTCATAGCAGGCTCCAGGTGTACTGGAGACAGTCCCCACCATGACAGTCTTCTCTGATACCTTTACCCAATAGACTGTAACTTAGGTAAAGGTATATAAAACAGGGTCCTTTGTTTGTAGCAGCCACTGCAGTTGTCATTACAGCGTATGCATGGGTTTGATGGATAGGTCCCAGACCTCTGGATGGTATTGGCCTTCTTGCAGTCTTGAGGCCTTTTGCTCTGCTCAGATCTTGGCTGCACTCATCCCCAGGAGGGGCTGAAGGCATGTCTCACTCCCAACTGGAAGTGACTCAGAGCTCCATGTCTGTACCCCGGGGGGGGGGGAGCTCAACTGCATGTCTCTATCCCAGGAGGGGGAGAGCTCAACGCACTATAATTTGGAGTGCCTCCTCCTTTGTGCAGCAGGGGAGGGGACTTGGGTTGCACCCAGATTGGGTAACTCACAGACCACCCCTCACCTGCACTCCTGCCATTCAAGGAGGTTGCATGAGGGGGGGGTAAACCCCACAGGATAGCCTGCCACTGCCTATAACTACTGGGACTTACGTGACCGGAGGCAGAAAGTATAGTATGACCAGCCATGGCTACTCTAGTATTTGTGACTACTTTTTACTGAGTATGGAGACATCTTTAGGACATTAATGTACCTTAATAATGAGTGTTGTCCTAACACTAATAGTATGACTGTGTTTTGATAAATCGGTATCCGGTGAATTTTGGAAGTGGAAAAAGAAATTGCAAATACTAAAACAAAAAATGCCTATATGTTTATTTAAATACTAACTATGATTAAAAAAAAGGAAAATTCTCTGAAAATGCACATATTACAATTATCAGACATTTGTTAAAAGAAAGTTGTTTGTGATTTACTACACAGCAGAGAAGGGAGGTGACAGTGTCAGGAAGAGATTCCCAATAGCTGGACAATACACAAAATACAGATTTGGGACAAACACAAAACATATATGATGAGGCAAAAGCTACAGTAAGTCAAATCTGGCATTAGTTGGGACAGGTTAAATAGTGCGGGAGCAGGATCAAAACAGCCCACAGTCGAGGTAATCTGCAAACTGGACAGGTCAGGAAGAAACTGGTGCAAACATTTCAGGAAACAGAGATGTTGGAACAATATGACTGAACCCTTTTGATCCGGCTACTTGGAAACAGGAAGCAGGCAGCTTTAAAGTAAGTGAAGGGGTGTGTTTGAGAAGCTGATTGTGAACAGGGGCAAGGAAAAGCTGATTGATCTGGTTTGCTTGCAGAGCTCACAGGTACACCAAACCCTTATAGCTTATTGTTAATGCTGCTGCCTGTCAGTGTTGAATTCCTGGTTTTTGATTCTGCTGCGACTGACACAAACACTGAAAATCAGACACCATGGTTATGGTCGGTAAAAAATTGCCCCTTGTACAAAGTACTTGAAAGATAGAGAACCTATGAGTATCTAAATGTCTTCCACGTGTCACTCAAGTCTGCTTCCCTTACCCCATTGTCACATACTGTATGCAATGTTTAAGCTGCAGACAAGGCGGTTTAGGTACTGATGCAGATAATGAGGTTTGGTAGGGATGCAGATAATGAGGTTTGGTAATGATGCAGATAATGAGGTTTGGTAGTGATGCAGATAAGGCGGTTTAGGTAGTGATGCAGATAAGGCGGTTTCGTAGTGATGCAGATAAGGCGGTTTCGTAGTGATGCAGATTAGGCGGTTTCGTAGTGAAGCAGATAAGAAGGTTTGGTAGTGATGCAGATAAGAAGGTTTGGTAGTGATGCAGATAAGAAGGTTTGGTAGTGATGCAGATATGGTGGTTTGGTAGTGATGCAGATAAGGCATTGGTAGTGATGGTCAAAGGCAGTTTGGTAGTGATGGTGCAGATAGGCGGTTTGGTAGTGATGCAGATAAGAGGTTGTAGGATGCAGATAGGCGGTTTGGTAGTGCTGCAGATAGGCAATTTGGTAGTGATGCAGATAAGAAGGTTTGGTAGTGATGCAGATAAGGCTGTTCAGTAGTGATGCAGATAGGGCGGTTTGGTAGTGATGCAGATAAGGCGGTTTGGTAGTGATGCAGATAAGGCGGTTTCGTAGTGAAGCAGATAAGAAGGTTTGGTAGTGATGCAGATAAGGTGGTTTGGTAGTGATGCAGATAAGGCAGTTTGGTAGTGATGCAGATAAGGCGGTTTGGTAGTGATGCAGATAATGAGGTTTGGTAGTGATGCAGATAAGGCGGTTTAGGTAGTGATGCAGATAAGGCGGTTTCGTAGTGATGCAGATAAGGCGGTTTGTAGTGAAGCAGATAAGAAGGTTTGGTAGTGATGCAGATAAGGTGGTTTGGTAGTGATGCAGATAAGAAGGTTTGATAGTGATGCAGATAAGGCGGTTTCGTAGTGATGCAGATAAGGCGGTTTAGGTAGTGATGCAGATAAGGCGGTTTCGTAGTGATCCAGATAAGGCGGTTTCGTAGTGAAGCAGATAAGAAGGTTTGGTAGTGATGCAGATAAGGAGGTTTGGTAGTGATGCAGATAAGGCGGTTTGGTAGTGATGCAGATAAGGCGGTTTGGTAGTGGTTCAGATAAGAAGGTTTGGTAGTGATGCAGATAAGGCGGTTTGGTAGTGATGCAGATAAGGCGGTTTGGTAGTGATGCAGATAAGAAGGTTTGATAGTGATGCAGATATGGCGGTTTGGTAGTGATGCAGATAAGGCAGTTTGGTAGTGATGCAGATAAGAAGGTTTGGTAGTGATGCAGATAAGAAGGTTTGGTAGTGATGCAGATAAGGCGGTTTGGTAGTGATGCAGATAAGGCGGTTTGGTAGTGATGCAGATAAAGCGGTTTGGTAGTGATGCAGATAGGGCGGTTTGTTAGTGATGCAGATAAGGCGGTTTGGTAGTGATGCAGATAAGGCGGTTTGGTAGTGATGCAGATAAGGCAGTTTGGTAGTGATGCAGATAAGGTGGTTTGGTAGTGATGCAGATAAGGCGGTTTGGTAGTGATGCAGATAAGGTGGTTTGGTAGTGATGCAGATAAGGCGGCTTGGTAGTGATGCAGATAAGGCAGTTGGTAGTGATGCAGATAAGGCAGTTTGGTAGTGATGCAGATAAGGCAACCGCTGGTAGCTGGTAGTGATGCAGACAAGTCCACTGAACACTCACTTTTAGATTTCTTTTGTTTTTTACATAGACTTTTTAAGAGATTTTGTCTGCTGCATTTAATATCTTATACAGTTGTGCAAGGTCAAGGAAGAACACAGTCAGAAATAGCTCAGCCCAAGACCAGGTGCCCGAGAAGGAAAGTAGGTAAGTGGTTTCATCTGTCCTTGACAGCCAAGAAAGACAAGGAATTTCTGAGCAGCAGGGGGAGGAGTTGTTACCACCCACAAAATCACAGGCTTTCCCAGTTGTAAACAAGCTGTAACCTATATATCAGCAAGAAATCCAGAGGGAGCATCCCTATTATATTCCTACAAAAATAACAACTTACCCTCCTTGGACTAGCTCTAGAGGTGCGTGAATTTTGTAAAAGAAATTTTGGAAAAATCCATTTTTTTGTGGGAACAAATAGCAAGGCATCCAGCGCTCTTAGTGAAGAAAAATGTACACAGGATTGACATTTTGGTGCAACGTCGGACCATTGTCTCATCTTGACAAAGGTTCAAGGTTAGACTGAAACATTCACCCTGTTTAAATAAATATATATATTTTCTTCAACAAGACAGCGTGATGCCCGAATATTTTTTCCTATGGTATAGAAGTTCTGATTGGATACTTGATTCAGCAGCATCGGTGCCAGCACTTCCGAATTGTGTGCTCCCTATTCCAAGCCCCCAAATCTTAAAAAAAACTGCAACATTTCGGCCTGATCCCATTCACAGATAAAAAGTTATAAACAGGACTTTAAACAGAAGTCTCCCAACAGTCATGATAGCACAGCCATAATCCATAACGCAGGTCTGTATCAGGGCCGTACCAAGTGGTTTAAGAGTAAGGGCCTGTAGTATATGAACATGTGTGTAACAGCTTGAAGTCAAGAGTTCACTGAGTTGGGAGAGCCCTAAACTGATATCTATTTTATGACCTTCAAATTGTAGCTTCTAGCTGTGAAATGCTAAATCCATATTACATTTGTATTTAACGTTAGACATGTCACTGATGTTTGCCCTGTATGCTGTTTATTAGATAGCAGCAGGGTATAAGATCTACCATTTCCTGTTCTGAAATTCTTCCCAATGACAATGAGACACATTGACTAGGTTTGGGTACATAGCCATACAAGAATGTTTATATTATTGAGTAATAAAGTAAGAAAAATCTACCCGGGTTCAGTATGTTACAGTGTATTGGATTATGGCTTCTAGGTTTATACATTTCTTGAACTCTTACAATGGCATTCACTCCAATTCTGCATCAAATTCAAAAATATTTTGTGCCTACTTACTTCCCCAGTATCCACTCCTACCTACAGTATTACTTGGTCTTATGCATCTGATGATTACTCCACCCATTTTATATATTCTTTTTCCTAATTATATTTTACTCCCTGATTTTACCAAATATTCAGGTTCACATTTTTAATCCATATATATATATATATGTAACGCCTGTTCGTGTCTGGTCTGACCCACCCAATCTTACATTGGCCCCTGTGGTCTATCCAGCCCCGTTACATGTCGGTGTATGGTGGTGCACCTGTAGGCAACAGGACTCCTGAGTCTCCCGCATGATGGTATTCGGGGATGTCAATCAGACAGGTAGCTGAGGTAGTGGGTGCGAGTCCTACTTACATCACGTGCAGCGCCTCCACCTCATCAGGATCTATGCGTATGCAGGTAGATGGTCCTGATGAGGAACTCCTTCTTGTTGGTGAGGGCCCCTGGAGAGTAATTGCAGACTCACACCATGGGGTTCTCGTTGAACAAGCCATATTTATTGTGCGTGGTGGTAAGGGCCAGCTGCCCCTCACAGTCATTGTCTCAGCCACACATTGTTCCGTGATTCCCTTTAAAAGGTACGCCCTCCCAATGGAGTGGGATTCCCTCTCCCCATAGGGAGATCACCCCTGTGCCTGGTCCCTGGACACAGTTGGCCTTCTCTGGCTTGATATAATTTGATGCCACTAGTTACTGCACTAGTGGGCACCTTTAACTGGCTGCTTCACCTTGCATCATCAACTCGCAGCAACCACACGCCCTAACTTTAGGCAGTGCAGTGCCTTATATACCTCAGGAAGCAGGCGCATCTCTGATGTCACTAACTAGGGACTCAGAGCATGTAGCCACTCCCATCCATACATAGGGCATCTCACCAGGGTGTGAGGGCAAACCTCCATAATTACTGCTGGCATTCCTGTAACTTACCAAGTTTTACTGCCAGCAGGAGAGATGATTGTAGACATTGTTATGCATGGCTACATATATATATATATATATATATATACATATACATATATATATATATCTATATATATATATATATATATATATACACACACACATTAGTAGTACGTCACCAAGGTAACTACACCTGCCTACACTGCAACTAACTAACTAACTAACTACACCTGCCTTCGTGTAAGTTGTAAATAGAAGTGGGTATACGCAAGCAGGTAACAGACACAATGGGTCTTTATAGAACAAATTAAAAATGTATTGACTCATATCGATGTTTTGTCTCACAATAGAGACTTGAGTCTTGAGAAAGGATCTATTGTGAGCTGAAACATCGATTACATAAACTAAATAACTAACCCCAACAGACATTTTGCAGATCGTTCATCTGCTTCGTTGACCCCTGACAAAACAGATGAACGATCTGCAAAACTAGTGTTGTGTTTCTTTTGCCAACCGGAGCTCCGTTACTCAATCTCTTCCATCACCAGGACACTGCCCAGACGATCTGAGGCTGAGCTTCATGGAGAGGCATGTCTTTGGACGGAGGGAGAGCTGACCACAATCGGGACATGCAGGGATTGAGGAGCTAAGTTACTTCTACTTTGAGCACACTTACCAAGACGCTGGTTTGTGATTGTCCGGTGCTGAGAATCATGAATTTGTTTTAAAATGATTAAAACATACTTCAACAAAGGAGGTTCTTTTGCACTTTTTATCATTGCAGCTTTTGTTACTCTATGGAGGAGGTAGGAAGACTCCTATTATATAGAAGCTTCATCTGAAAGACCTTCTTAATAAGTCACTGGAACATCGTTGTGTTTTTTTCTAGTTGTACCATGTACATTTTAGGGAATTTATAGGCAATTAGCCTATTTTGTTATAAGTATTTTTTCATTCATTTGGATAATCACTCTGAGCTCTAGTTAGTATCTTAGTGCCACGGTATTAATAAGACACACCTTACATAAAAGTACAACACAAATTGCGGTTAAATCCCCGATTTTGTATCTTAAAGCAGAATTACATTAACTCTTAAATATTTTTGCCTGATGAAAGGTCCATAATTATTTAAAAAATGTTTAACCAGGAAGTAATACATTGAGAGTTACCTCTCGTTTCCAAGTATGTCCTGGGCACATGGCTACAAATACATACTGTAGTTACATTAAGTGAACAAGGTTATACATTATATATAGAGACATTGCATTACATTAGGTAAACAGGGTTATACATTAAATATAAAGACAGCATGAACAGTTAAATATAAAATAAGTTATAGCCGTATGTAACTGTTACATTCCACATTAAAATGTGAGATAGCTTTGGTTTTGAAAGATTGAAAGAACTTAGACTGGTGGTGGCTGTGAGAGTCTCAGGTAGGTTGTTCCAGTTGTGAGATGCCCGGTAAGAGAAGGAAGATCGGACAGATACTTTGTCGAGCCTTGGGACTTGAAACATTGTTCCTCCTCTGTTCTTGGCTGTCACATTAAATGAGAATGACATTATGGGTAGAGATGCACAGTGTATCTCTGTCCTAGAGGAGACCTGCACTGTGTATCTCTGTCCTAGAGGAGACCTGCGCTTTGATCTTGTCTAGAGGGACCTGCACTTTGATCTCGTCTAGAGGAGACCTGCACTTTGTATCTCTGTCCTAGAGGAGACCTGCAATTTGCATCTCTGTCCTAGAGGAGACCTGCACTTTGCATCTCTGTCTGAGAGGAGACCTGCACTTTGTATGTCATTCTTTGAGGAGACCTGCACTTTGTATCTCGTTCGCCTAGAGGACGCCTGCACTTTGTACTTCTTGTCTAGTAGGAGACACTGCACTTTGTATCTCTGTCCTAGAGGAGACTGCACTTTGATCTCGTCCTAGAGGAGAACTGCACTTTGATCTCTGTCCTAGAGGGAGACCTGCACTTTGTATCTCTGTCCTAGAGGAGACCTGCACTTTTCATCTCTGTCTGAGAGGAGACCTGCACTTTGTATCTCTGTCTTTGAGGAGACCTGCACTTAGTATCTCTGTCCTAGAGGAGACCTGCACTTTGTATCTCTGTCTGTGAGGAGACCTGCACTTTATATCTCTGTCTGTGAGGAGACCTGCACTTTGTATCTCTGTCCTAGAGGAGACCTGCACGTTGTATCTCTGTCCTAGAGGAGACCTGCACTTTGTATCTCTGTATGTGAGACCTGCACTTTATATTTTTGTCTGTGAGGAGACCTGCACTTTATATCTCTGTCTTTGAGGAGACCTACACTTTGTATCTCTGTCTTTGAGGAGACCTGCACTTTGTATCTCTGTCCTAGAGGAGACCTGCACTTTGTATCTCTGTCATAGAGGAGACCTGCACTTTGTATCTCTGTCCCAGAGGAGACCTGCACTTTGTATCTCTGTCCCAGTGGAGACCTGCACTTTGTATCTCTGTCCCAGAGGAGATCTGCACTTTGTATCTCTGTCCCAGAGGAGATCTGCACTTTGTATCTCTGTCCCAGGGAAGACCTGCACGTTGTATCTCTGTCCTAGAGGAGACCTGCACTTTGTATCTCTGTATGTGAGACCTGCACTTTAGATCTCTGTCCCAGAGGATACCCGCACTTTAAAGAATTTGTTTATCTATGTTGTGTTGGCTGCACAGGATTCTCCTTGCCCTGAAAGTTTATAATGTTCTGTTGTAAGATACGTAGACGCAAACCATGAAATGTCAATGGAATTTAGTACTTTTAAAAAAATAATTAAATAATACTATGCCCACACTAGTTAAACCCTAAGTGTATAAACACTAGTAGATCAGGACTTTGGACTTAGCTTTTAATATTTTGCAACATACGGTCTGCTCATGCAACTAATGAAACAAAGCTTTGGCTATCCCAGAAATGCCCGTGTGAGACGGAGACAAGAGCAGTAATGCATGAGATGAGCTTGGTTAATTCTCAGGAAGAAGTCATTTTACAAAGGTATTTACAATATTTGAGGAAATTTGCATCTATGCAACAGGAAAAAGGATGAATGCTTCAATAAAAAAATGTATCCAGCTGTTTGCATCAAATGAAACAAATGTGTTTGTTGAAAAATCAGACCTTTTAATCAAGGTTTCCCCCGATATATCCACTCTACTCAATGACTATACAGTATTTCAGTCTTTAAAGTAATGCTTACATAGTCGGCAGTGGAAAACTATTTATAAGTTGATATATTTACTGTATGATCACTCCCCATATTTCATCTTGACACTAGCTGAGTAAAAGCTATTACTAAATAGATTTTGAGAGATAAGTATTCAAATTGTGCTAAGTTAGGACCAAAACAGATTAGTTTTACATCTTTAAACATAGCGTCCTCGTTTTGTGAAAATATCACATAACATTACAGCACTTCCACACTAAATATCACAATTATAGTATTCATCTCAATTGCTCTTTTTACAAGGAAAACACAGTATTTCAAAATCTAAAGTGCTTCTTTTAAATTATAACCGGAATAACAATTAATATAATGCCACTAACATAATGTAATATTTATACTTAAGACATATAAAGATAAACACATGTGTTTTGTAGCATGCCTTTATTAAAAACAATATGTTCAATGTAACCATGAGTATCACAATTACAAAAAGAGCTGCACACTTTTGTAACTTCTTCCCGATTCAATGTGACTTTTACCAAGCTTGCATCCTCCATACTCTAGAATTCAGCATTGAACCTCTCTGCATGCGCTCTCACTGTTAAAAGAACAATATAGGCAGAGTGAATTCCTACCCGAAGAGCTTGCAAACTGCAAGCATAGAGACAAACATTGAATTGCTCAAGGACAAAACAGACATAAAGGAAAAAATAACTTGGTATCTAAAAATTAATTGATTTCATATGTCTGTAGTAAAACTATTTGGGAAAAGTATTAGTACAGTTAAGTTACTGTTCAAGTATAATGTCCTAGAAGGTTTTATTTGGAGCAAATAGATTATATTCAGTCCCAATGTGATTATAATGGTCAAAGAAAACATATTTTGAAAACATGATACTAAAATAGATGAGTGATCCCTAAATTGGATACAAAAGGTGTTCTTTAAGTAATACTGGGAGTTGTCCTGATTAAAATGAGACATTACTGTGGAGCCAGGAAAAATTTTGGAAATCTTCTACTGGCAAATTGTTGGGAATGTGAAGAAAATGGCCACTGTACCAAAGAAGCACAGAGAGGCTGCGGTGATGGAGCAAAGCAGCACAGAGAGGCTGCAGCGATGGAGCAAAGGAGCACGGAGAGGCTGCAGCGATGGAGAAATGGAGCACGGAGAGGCTGCGGTGATGGAGCAAAGTAGCACAGAGAGGCTGCAGCGATGGAGCAAGGGAGCACAGAGAGGCTGCAGCGATTGAGAAATGGAGCACGGAGAGGCTGCAGCAATGGAGCATGGAGAGGATGCAGCAATGGAGCAATGGAGCACAAAGAGTCTTCAGCGATGGAGCAATGGAGCATGGAGAGGCTGCAGCGATAGAGCAAAGCAGCATGGACAGGCTGCAGCAATGGAGCAATAGAGCACGGAGGGGCTGCAGCAATGGAGCAGTGGAGAATGGAGAGGCTGCAGCGATGGAGCAATGGACCATGGAGAGGCTGCAGTGATGGAGTGATGGAGCAATGGAGCACAGAGAAGCTGCAGTGATGGAACAATGGAGCATGAAGAGGCTGCAGTGATGGAGCAATGGAGCACAGAGAAGCTGCCGTGATGGAACAATGGAGCACGAAGAGGCTGCAGCGATGGAGCAATAGAGCGTGGATAGGCTGCAGCGATGGAGCGATGGAGCGATGGAGCACGGAGAGTCTGCAGCAATGGACCAAAGGCATCACATCTGTTTCAAGAGTACAGCAGCGCATACAAAAACGGCACCGTGATTTGTTCGAATAACGTCCGCTGCATCTGTATATCCCTGAGCCTCCCTTGCAGAGATTAGGAATATACTTAGACTATGATGAGGCTGGGCAGTTGTCCTTTTATCAGCATTGGGACCTGATCAGACACTTACACACCAGACCTCACAGTTATCCACTCCTACCTATGACGAGCAATGTTCAATAATGTATTGGTTTCACGGCAAAAGTCCAAAAAGCAGAAAAATGTTTTGCTTTCAAACAACTCAATAAATGGATGAAAGGTGCAACCTGAAATACACACAGTAACATTGCAATTGCCGACTTGCCTCATTATTAAAGACGTTAGCATTTGCATAAGAATCGTAGCAATAATTCTAGCTGTGCCGAATTCACAGACTTCTTGTTGGTTTAAATGTATCCGGTCAACTCGACCTGTTCTCGGTGTTGCTTTGCTGTACAGGAATACATTGTGCTGCTAACATTGAACTGTGTGCTGCTGCTTTGGATCTGTCAGTTTAACCCTTGCTTGGCTGTGTGCGATGCTGGTGGAAATCAGGTGTAGGGTGTTTGTTGTGTTATGCCTGTGTCATTATTTGTTGTAAGATTTGTTTTTGTTTTTCACAGTTGATTAAATATACCACGTCACCATGTCCACATCATCTCATTTAATAAATGAGTTCACAATATTTATTGGTGTATGAATGTTTTAAATAAATGTATCAGTTACCGAGATTGAACTCTGATATTGAATTATTTTGGTCCTATGATGGACTGCATCTTTAGAGGCACGTAGGTTAAAAATATAATATCTCATCGTCTTATTAATCTTGCCATGTAACTTATCAGTGAGCTTTTAAACTGTTGCTCCACTCCCTCCCTGTAAAGAAATATTGTTGCAATGTGAATCTAGATGTATATAACGGGTAAATCAATGACTAACCCAACAGGCGCTAAGAAATGGTACAGTCCTGCTGATTTGCACCCTGTGAGAATAAAGCTTTTTCTATATTCACACATCAGCCTTCATTGATTCATTGCGGCTGTGCGGCGATCATACCCCCCTTGGGAGGATTTCTGCAATGTGAATCTAGCACTGATTACCTTTCTGTGCCACTGGCTACAATAGTAACGACCACGGGAAACTAACAGGCTCGTTTTTCTAGGGGAGATACTATAGGCTTAGCTACTGCATTTTGAGATCTGGCACTTGAGGGCAAGCTAGGGCTGACTTGGTATGTACGTCTTCATTTTCCTGACCCTTTTCCAGTGTAGAACGCGAATCGGACCGGAGCACAGATCTCTGAAGACAGGGAACGGAAGGGGGACGCATACTCCTGCTTCATCATCAGTGCCACACAACAGACATTGAGTCCCTTCACATGACATTATGTGAGGGTTCGATGCCTGTACTGTAACTTTGTGGTCACATTATTAGTACTGGTGATGGACGTTATGGTTGATAAATGAGCGGTTGTTGCTGCATAATGAAGCTTCCCAGCAGAAATTTCAGGGATTATTTTCATCCCAATTTCACTAGAAGTCCGATCCCTGCCTCAAATAACTAACTCCACCACTCTCTGAACTGTGGTAATGCTAGGGCCGAGTGGACACAGGAATAGGGACTTTAGTGCTGGAGGCGTGCAATCACTGGAGTGCCCCCTAACGATGGACTCTCATGATACCTGTCCTAACTCCAATCCTCCCCTGTAGCAGCCTGTTTTTTTGATAGAAGATACTATGTAACCTCTGTTTGATCACTTGTCCCCACCCTCGCTGTGGTACTGTAAGGGTTCCGGTCCGGGGTTTTGTTGGAACTTGCCCTTACCTGGCCGCTGCGGCCATCTTTGTTCCTGGCAAACCGCTTCCTTGAGTTGGCAATTGGCTCTACGTGTGAGGTATCCATTTTTCCTATTGGGTGTTTGACGCAGTTATTGTATCAGATTTCTGGGAAATATCATGTAATTAAGCAGGGCATTTACCGATACCAGGTACATTAGGATAAATCGGCGGATACCACTATTTGACTCCTCTGCTTTATTTTGATATACTATTCCGTTTGAGATACAGGGTTTGTTATGTGGGTCCTCCTTACAATATATTAGGTGTTTTCAAAATATTGTGTTGTATTGCCTTTCGGCGCGTTTTCATCCACTGATTTTTGAAGGATTTTATTGTGTATTTCTCTTTTTTCCTTTTGTGCCGTTTTTCGCTGGGTGACTCCCACCCTATTGCTTTCTTAATCCCGATTAGAGATGGGTGAAATATTTGGGCAGATTTGGGTTCCTTTGTTCTGCGAATATCCGCAGATCCGTTTCAGAAAGAGAATTTGTTTTTTTTCCGGAAAAAGTGGATTCCACTATCGCTCACAATCCGCGTGATGGCTTAATAATTCAAACCAAAATGCGGATGAGGAGGTTTTCTCTTCCTGCAGATGGCCGAGGAGAATTAACGTTGTGGGGTCCCGTTCCAAAGCATGGAACCTCGCAGGGTTAATCCTCCTGGGAAACGTACTGTACTCGGTGCCACCAGAGCTGCAGTCACAATGCGACCTCACTCCAGCCGCACCAGAACCGTGCTGCACCACAGACAGTCAGTCTGGCTGCATCTGTATGTCAATTGAATAGACTGAATTCCCCATTATTGAGTCCCCATAACCACCGCTGGGATCGTCTCTGTTGATGTTGTAGTAGGGGCATAATTACACTAGCACTAAACATGCAATGTGGGGGGGAGGGCGGTGAAAGCAGGGGCTGCCCCAACTTCCCAACGATGCAGGACCGGGGGGCCCCCTTCCCACATTGCCCACAAAGCAAAATAAGTGTGTGGAGGGGGGTTGGAGTGATGCAGGATTGAAAGACAAGGGGATTAAGTGTGTGTGACGGTTGTCATCTCCGATCAGGAAGTGGCCCCACAGGGATGAGGTAGGGATGTCAATAACAGAGCTTTGTGGATCTGCCCCTCTTAGATTCCTTAATGGCACTCACTCGATCTCCCCCAGTGCTTGTCCCTAGAGGCGTCCTGCCAGTATCCTCGGCATTTAGAAACACTTCTTGCCAAAGGGTACACGCACCCGATATTGTGATGCAACGTAAGCCCGTACACATCTTTCATTAGGTCATCAGTGCTGAAGAACAGCCCACAATGTATCTGAATGAATTATTATTAGGGTTAGGATTAGGGTCATAGAGATTCAAGAAAACTGCAAAAATTGGCAGTATATAAAGTGGTAGGTGACTGACGCATTGAATTTTAACGCTTGATTATTTTTGGGGTAAAGCTTGACGATTTATTTAATAAAATAAAGCTAAAATGTTGCCGGATTCGCAAAGCAAAAAGTTATATCTTCATTTTGTTCCAGTATGCTTAGAGAAGAGTGGAAAGGTCTGATGACAGCATAGTATGCTGATAAATTTGCCTCCGATAGGATGCATTGCAGTAACCTGTCTTTAAAAATGGTGCCAGCCTTGACCCTTTGAAAACATCAAGACCTCCTAGCGTTTTAACTTCATGAAAGCCTGCTTAGATAGCTCACTTTAAGGGCAGATTTATATCCTGGAAATTTGGAGTTGCTTACCAAAAGAATGAGAGTCATTTGTTTTCCTGTTACTGTTCTGCCACTTCATGAGATAACATCAGCTAAAATATTCAGCAGAAGCTGTGCAATTCTTCACTCCCAAGTCCTTACCCCCACCAATTCTTCTCTTAGAGGCCAGCTACCTTTTTAACTCCATCCTGTCAATTAAACTCGAGAAAAAAAACGCAAAGAACTAATTGGGCAACTGTGTAATTTTAATTAGCTGTTTTGATAATTAAACTAATTAGTTCCCCTGTGTTTCCACAATATGTGGTGGACTGGTTTTGATATCAGAGCTTCAGAGTTCCATTCCGTTTCTTAATTAGTCACTTTTGCATTAGAAAGCTTTATTAATGGCCTTAATTTGCAGTTGAAATGAGAAATCTGCTGTCAATAATTTGGATAATTGCCTACTGTTTGATTATAAAGTACAAAAGTAGCAGAACACCATTACATATGCAAATCCCAGTGGCTATTCCCGGGGTGCTTAGCTTTCTTGATCTACATTTCATCCTCCCTCGTTTTCTGTTTTTTTCTTGACCCTGTTAAGGGAAGAGAATCCAGCTTATTAAGGAAATGAAGTACTGTTTTTCCCCTTATCCTGTACTGCGTCTATATTTGTACCTTCAATTGTTAAAGTTATTGCTTGCTTTGTACCTAATTAGTGTCCTTGGAATGAAATGAACAGCCCTGTATACACCTCTAGCTCCTGCAGCCATGTGTGTGCATTGAATAATTGATTCTACTCCGCTAATCAGATAGGGACATAATGAGCCAGTTTAATTAAATGGGGATCTAACCTGGTGAACACTGGGAAAATATTTGCTCATTTACTTAGTGAAAGGCCACAGTTGCTTTTTTTTATTGGGTGGAAGGAGATAGTAGAGAAAAGTAAAATATTTGCTTCGAACACAAACCGTACTCTCGGAAGCTAACATAAATAAGCAAGCTTGTTTTGCAAATAAAAAAATCTAAAGATACTGAAACAGCTGAAGATTTCCTAGTCTCTCCCAAAGGTGTAACATCCTCTTTTTCTGTGTTCTAAGAAGCAGGTTGCCTGGTCTCACATCCCTCCGTGGGTTGCGGAGAGAATTCCACTTCCCACTGTCATTCGATACCTGTACAGCAGCACAAGGTAAGCATCAGTTGCAGTTTCCCTTCCTAGTGGTAGAGCGCTCTGTAGCTTCTCGGCTTCTCTGAAGTTGGATACAAATTAGAATACCCGTCGGAATAGCGCATCTTGCCATGTTGACATTTTCCTGGAAACATATTTTCAACACAATTTATTTAAAAAGAAATGACATTAAAAACACTGATAGGTAAACAGGTTTGAAAAGTACACAGCCATGTTAAAAAGGGATATGCACGGCTTAATTCAAAATTAAATATACAATTTGAAGATAGAACATGGAGCGGAACCTACCGGGGGGCAGTGTGAGTGTGTCGCTTGCATCACACAGGGGGTTACACTTACATTGCCTATTTATTTATTATAACTGTTATAAACTACTAGTGCAAGGCCAATATAGAAACACCATGGAGCCTATCTGGCATGGTAAAAGGAATGAAATAAGGGGTGTGGCTAAGACACCAGGCAAGAAAGTCGTGTGGCCGGAGAGCTCCGTCTGGAAACAACTATAAGGAGGGGGAAAAGCTCAGTAAAATCCCTCATAAAGCCAACGGTAGCTGGGGGAAAACCCTCTACACCGACAGCGGGACTCAGGACAACAGAACGGGGGATAGATTAAAGTCTGCACTCACAACTGTCCGGGAGCCCTGCAAATCCTGCCAAGGCCCACAAAATGGCCGCCAAATAATTAAAATTCCAGTAGGCCGAGCAGCAGTGTGCCGGTGGAGAGAGCAACCCCACAGCGGCCTGCGCAGGAATTGGGGTAAGCTGGGCTGTACTCTGGGGGCGACAAAGGTTGGAGAGCGCAGGAACACCAGTAGGAGCGACCACAATGGCAGGGAGACTGGCCGGCTCAGGCAGAGGTGCACAGGCTTTATGTAGAAATCCTCAAAGAGGTAGGAGCGGAGCACAGCAGAATGGATGCAGGGGCTGAACACCAGAGTAAATAAAAATCCTTTAATTCACGATCAACATCATGGTAGTGGATAGACAAACTTCTCTTACGCGTTTCAGGCTTTCGCCCTTTATCAAAGAGAACCAAATTTTACTGCAAGTGCCCCGCTGATATAGGTCTCTCCCCTCCGCTGCCAGCTGATCAGGATTTCATAATTTGTTGGCGCGAATCGCCGAACTGCAATCTGATTGGCTGTCTCTTACAGCCAATGAGATGAATGAACCGGCATATTGTGTGCAGGGGGCGGCTCAGATCAGCGGAGCGGCTGTAGCAAGTCTTTGCAATAGGTTAAAAAGCAACAGCAGTGTACACAGTAACTTTTGAAGCATATTAAAAACAATATGATGTTACAAAAACAATCTACCAAACTGAAATGGTGGTATGGAGGATAATGCAGTGGGGAAAGAAGGGTATCTATATATACATAATTTATAACAGGACTGTTATTGCAACCAACTGTATAGACTATAAAGAAATTGGTCTATGTACAAATAGCCAGTTGTTTAAGTAAAGTCTAAATGATCTTAAAGACATATACACTGTAGGTAGTCCTGATATATTGACTTAATGTTAATAAAAATAGAGCCAACATAATACACATTTGATCTCACACCTATACACATGTGTGTATGTATTTCATACTATGCTATCAAGTTATTTTTGTCCATGCATATCACATATATTGCTTCTATATAGTTTTTTATTTTTTATATAATTAATAGAAAAGGAACAGATAGATAGTACAATGCTAGTCATAAGATGCATTTCTTGTCACATAAACTCTTTCTGTATAATGATTTATTATGTATTTATTATGTATATACCAGATAGACAATGAAAGTGCTAATTTCAAGATGTGTTTGTTATCAACTGCTTATGTATTATATGGTTCTAATAGAGGTGAGTCATTGTCACCCCATGTTGTATAAATGTTTTATATGAAGATACAATAATCATGGGCACATTATTATTTGTGTTATATTATTTCAGGAAATGTTTCAATTCCCAGTCAGTGTTCATACCATTGGGAGCCAGTGTTCCTAAGGTATATATCCAGTGCATTTCTCGGCGATTGAGGAGTGATTCTCTATCACCTCCTCTAGGATGTATAGCTATATGTTCGAGAGCACTGAATGTTAGGCGATCTACTGAACCTTGAACACAATTCTTAAAATGTCTGGCCACTGGGTAATTGTCATCCTTATTCCTTATAGTTCTAATGTGTTCCCTGATTCTTATCTTAAGTGGTCTTGTTGTTCTTCCAATATAATTACACCCACATGCGCATCTGAGAACATAAATAACAAATTTGGAGTTACATGTTAGAAATGAATTGATCCTATATTTACGTCCAGTGTATATGTTCCTTACTGATTTCATTGGAAGTGCGAATTTACAGAAATTACATATTCCACATTTGTGAAATCCCTTTGGTAATTTTCTTTCAGTAGCCAGTCTGTCTCTATACATACTAGGTGATAAATGATCCCCCAATGTTTTTGCTTTACGGTATACTATTTTTGGATTAGATTGGGTGACTTTGTCCAAATCTCCATCTAATTTAAGTATCTTCCAATGTATTATTCTTATTACAGCACAATTATTTCACTTTCAACAATCAATTTTATCTACAGACACAGGGCATGGCTATGGGGACCTCCTTTGCACCCTCCTATGCCAACTTATTCATGGGACTTTGGGAATCCAAACACATTTTCGGTGACACTAACCCATACAGACACTATATCAAGTTCTACCGTCGATATATTGACGACTTGTTATTAATCTGGTCTGGGGATGCACAGACACTTTTATTATTTTTTGCATACCTTGAATCCAACGACTGCAACCTTAGATTCACACATACGGTCCATGACCAACATATTGGTTCGCCTTTGGGAAATCGAGCAGGGAATTCGAATTACGGAGCCTGAGGAAGCCCAAAAGGCGAAACGCGTAGCTCAAAATACCCCAACATTTTTGGTCCTACCAAGCCACCGTCGGGAGCAGGACACGCGGACGTGCAGCGCTACATCCGGACGCGGAGGCAGTTCAGCTGCAGCACCACAAGCCCTGCTCGATTTCCCAAAGACTGGCTTTTTTACTTTTCCACAGAGTAACTCACGGACTGAGTTAGCTGTGTTCTGTTGTTGTACTGTCAATTCAATAAAGACTTTAGCCTTGTATCTATCGGGCTCAGACCTTTTTGACCCAATTGGGGGGGGGGGGGTGAGGACCCACGTTTAGCACCAGTGGACCTCTCCCAGCTGGGACCATAGAAGCAGAACTAAAAGATACCATTTCCAAGTGTGCACTCACACTTGGCCGTGTGAGTAATAACATTTTATTTTATTTCTGCCTTTTAACTGAGGTGTGGCCTTTTAACCTTCTGTTTTTAGAGCATTTACTTCACATTAAGAAGCGGGACTGCCCCATAAAGACTAAGAGACCATCCCCTAGAGCGCACGCACACATGCCCGTGTGAGTGTTTTATTTATATTCTTGCTCTACATCCTGATATCTTCCTGATAAAATCACAGTTTGCTCATACATTTTGTGTGTATTTTTATTCCGAGGGTGTGACGAACATCAAAGAAGTAGGAGAAAGAAATTACAGACGCAAGGCGGCGAAAGTATCCAGAAGACAGAAAGGAGACGCAAGAAGAAAGAGAAGAAGGAAAAGTGAGCCCAAAAGATACCTTTATGCGACAGCATTCGCACAAGGCCGTGTGAGTGTTAAAATTTATTCTACACCCTCAAAACCCTTGAGATTGACATAGAGCATTTTACAACCTTTTTAGGTTATTTATCAGATTTTCACCAGTGCTCCCCCATCCCCCCCTTTTTTCTTGTCTCATTTGTTGAAGGATCCTGGGTAGATCCTTTATTGGGGTTTTTTGAGTCACAGGTGGAAAAGAAGCAGAGGGACACTTTGCCTACTATCAAGGTTGTTATATCCCCTTTCACTATACCTACCATCTTCCTAGGTAGCGCCCGGGTTTTTGTTCTCCATCCAAGTCAGACATTTATCACTGACTTTACCTGGAGATACAGGTCCTGCAGTTACAGGAAGGGGTTAATTTCATGGATGACACGGTATACATGCTATAGAAGATTGTTCCTTCCTGGATGTTAAACCATTACTCTGTACATGATACACTATCTGCATATACCCTTGCAAAGATTCCCATCTAGCTGAGCACGGTATTCGGGAGTTCATCTCCTATCTATCACTGACTGTGCACAGGCTTTAAGAGCCTTAACAAAATGGCCACCACTTCTCTGTAGAAGAACGGAGTGAGGCGCAGAGGTGGCCAATAGAATCTGTGGCGCCGATCTTCCGAGGCTACAGGCGGGGCACTTATCTACCTACTCACCAGTGCTTGGGTTGGAGGGTCGGAACGGAGCATGTACCCACACTGCTGCAGCTAAACTGGACAAGATGGTCGACTCTGTCCTGTGACGGGGAAGGTGCGGAGCGACGGAGGAGTGATAGAGGGAGCCCGGCTGATCCCTGACACCCCTGCCGGAGCTACTGCTCAGGTAGGGACCATTGATCTCCCTGAAGCTGTCACGGAGGTCCGCTGGTTCAGAAGGTAGGAGGCGAGCCTGCAGAGTCGGTACAGGGCAGTGAGATCTGTGACTGGAGAAAGTCTGGGGGTGGGGGACATGAAAGGCCCAGACCGAGAGTGAGGGAGGTGGTGCTGAAGGAACCTGCCCTGGAGGAGAGAGAGGAGAGAGAGACCGGTGGTGAACGAACAGCCACCAGTTAAAGGCACAGGCTAAAACATACAGTACTTCTCTCTTAAGCACCGAAGGAGGAGACGATTTAATTAAATAATAAAATAAATAAATAAAAAAGAGACACCTTATTTCATTAAAAATATCTATACTAGAACCAGGGTCACGTATGATGTATACAACAGACGACAGAGAAGCCCAATGCTACATCCAACATGACAGAAATACACAGTAAAATACTTATATATTCTCTTGAAATAGGGTCATTTAGTTTAACCCTTTGGCCAAAGCGTTTTAGGCTTGCGAGCCACGACAAGGCAGACACCCGTTCGCAAGGCCTAACATTACCAGATAAAATACTAATATACCTCTATTAGGATTAAAATTCTCATTTATCTCTATTAGGAGGGAGAAAAACCACAGTGGGTCTATATCCAGCAGAATGAGGCACTTGCAAACTAGGGAAGTGGGGAGGGGCGGGCTTAAAACCTGGGAAGGAGGAGCCACTAACCTCCACCAGCTGGAACAACTGAGAATGGGTTAACAAAACACAATTCGCCAAAAAAAAGCCCATATCAAACATAACCTTTGTAAAACTAATATCTCTGAATGTCAATGGGCTAAACTCGATTAGAAAGAGGAGGCTCGCGCTCCAAGAATTAAAAAACAAACAAAAAGGAGATATAGGGCCTCATGCAATAAGCGACGATAAGGCTTTTATCGGCATTTTCCCGCCAAAATTGGATTTGACATTCAGTAAGCACCGATAAGTGCTCAAAATCAGCAGTTTTTCTTGCCGAAAATTTTTATCGGCATGCGGCTGCCGATAACCCACTTATCGGCACTTATCGGCACTTTTTGAAATCGGCTGTATTCAAGTAGCCACGATCAGCTTATCGGTGCTGATCGGCACTCAGAAATGGAGATTTCATCGGCAATTGGTCCCGCCAACTAAAGTTGGCAAGTTGGAGGGGAGAACGATCGGCAAAGTTGCCGGGACGGCACTTAGAAAAAAAAACTCATCTCTACATCAATGGAGTCAATGGAGCGGGGACTTATAACATTATAGTAGTGTTTACGTTCTATTGCTCACAATACAAATGTGCTTGGCATTACAGTGTCGAGGTCATTCACTTCATCGTGTCACCCCTTACGTTTATTATTTGCATAACATTGTACTTTTCAATGTTATGATGATTTGCGTGTCACATTAGTCTTTATGTTATGATGTGTCAAGGGAAAATCCTATACTCAACTCTTAAAGGAACAGGTCACATCATACCAAACATGTTACTTAAGTGTGGTTCAATTTATTATATGATGTAACACATTTCACACATCTAACAGATCAAGCGTATAGTAATGCTGCTATACATTATACAATGCTTGTAATGTGTAACGCATGATCAAACGTAAATGTAGCTGTTTGTTTTCATATTTACATGTACTTTGTGACCTCCTTCTTTTGATGACGTCCGCAATTGGACACTCAATAACATTGCATGTTTACATTGTACACGATGCATTAGAATCACTTCATGCTAACTTATACACACATCTAGAATAGTTACTCATTTTTACACGATTGAAACTGAATCAATAGCAACAATCCTGAAGGCATTAAATTATGCATATGCACTTTACAATAACTTCATGTGAACAGGTGACAATAACATGCCAAATTACACATGTTGCAACGTAGTTTCTCAACGTCAATGTCATGGTTGTATCCTAATTAGATGACTGAGTGTTGCGTTCTGAAGTGGTACATGCATTACACATTCCACAAATACTTGACAATAAATGCTTGGACAAAGCTTAACGTTACATCATTCTCAAATATCATGATTGCCTGTTGAACACATAAATAATTATTTTAATTGCTAATGGATACACGTTGGTAGTGAACTACTTGGATATGTTAATGTAACAACTTGCACTTCAGCAAGTCACCTGACATCATCACATAGGTATTTAAAGGAGGGCAATTACCTGCGCATTCACAGCTACAGACCTGAAAATGATGCGAATGTTTAAGAGACGGAGGAACATTCTATTGGACGAGAGGCTTGCTGATGGAGAGGATGTCACAGGCCAAGGAAGGGACAGGGACAGAGGCAGGGACAGGGGGAGGGACAGTGGCAGGGACAGTGACAGGGACAAGCACGCGGACAGGAGAGGGAGAGGGAGAGATCGCGGGAGAGGGAGAGGGCAAGGAGATGAGAGGAGAAGAGAGAGGAGAGAAGTTGTGCCTCATCCTCGTTTGTACAGGGAGAGAACCCTGTTAGATGGGATGAGTGAGGAGGAGATTGTAAGTCGCTATCGTTTGAGTTCAGCAGCAATCTTAGCTCTTTATGAAGAGATACGGGGAGATTTAGATTTTGTGACAGCCAGCTGTCGTGCAGTCCCTGGGCTTGTTAAAATGCTGTGCTCATTACATTATCTTGCTTCCGCGTCATTCCAGACAACTGTGGGCATAGTGGGCAGGGTCTCGCAATCTACATTCTTGCGGGCCTTTACCCAGTTTCTATGTGCACTCAATAGACACGCTAGGAATTATATTCATTTTCCTACAGAGCACACAGGGTGGCTGGAAGTCAGGAATGGCTTTTTTACCATAGCCGGGATACCATGTGTGATGGGTGCAATCGATTGCACCCATGTTGCTTTGATCCCGCCTAGTCAGAGTGAGCATACCTTACCGCAACCGTAAGCACTACCATTCCCTGAATGTACAGGTGGTATGCGATGCCACGATGAAGATTATGCATGTGGTAGCCAAATTCCCTGGTTCCAGTCACGATTCCTCTATCCTGAGAAACTCATCAGTCTTCCATGCTTTCGAAGAAGGCAATTTTGGACCTGGTTGGCTGGTGGGTGAGTACATATTATGATGTGTTAACAAACAACTCTTGGTTTTCTAGGAAATGTTGTATGTAATAATGTTAACACTAATTGTTTCATATTTGTGCACGATGGATTATAGGTGACTCAGGATACGGAATTAGGCCGTGGCTGTTGACCCCTGTGGCAAACCCTCAAAGTGAAGCAGAGGAGAGGTAAAATGTTGCCCATATATCTACGCGATTCGTCATAGAGAGGACATTTGGGCTTCTCAAGACAAGATTTAGGTGTCTCGATAGAACTGGTGGGGCACTTCAATATAAGCCTGCTAAAGTGTCTGATATTATAATTGCATGTTGCATTTTGCACAATGTGGCACTCCGCAATAATGTACAAACAGACATACGTCAGGGTTTGGAGGAGGAGCATCCCGTCAATTTACCAGCTGACAATGACCAAGCAGCCAGTGGTGTTGAGACACGTCTGAATGTCATAAACACATATTTTTCATGTAAGCAAATACATATATGTTCATATTACTACATAGATGTATTCATTCTTTGTTATGATAAATACATTTGTCCAAATACCTTTCACTTAGGAAACAGATGAATATGGTTCGCACACCTTTCTCTTCTCTGCTGTGTGGACAATTGCATGTGGCACCGGTATGTCATTCATCAACAGGTTGTATTATACTTCTTACCAATAAAAGGTGTTGTGTGTACGTGAAGAAATAATGTGTACTAAATCTATAATTTATGTACATGCTCTTTTTGGTTATGCATACACAATAAACCTACTATGTCCATAGTCAATAGCTAGTGCAGTATGGTTACATACACTACCGACACACTTTATCCTAGCAGGGCTAGTTCCGCAAGCCGGGGGATGCCCCGGCTTGCTAGCCCCACTCCCTCGGCGTGCCGCGCGTCACCGATGCGCGGTCACGCGTCATCGGGTGTCAGCGCCCCCTGCACGCACGTCCAGGGCTCCCCGAGGGAGCCCTGGTGTCCCGCGATCGCGGGACGGCGGCAGGGGGTTCCGGGGGACCCGGCGGACCCGGCAGCGGTAGGGAGAGCGCCCCGATCGGAGGGCGCTCTTCCGCTGCTTTGGCGCGCGCCCGGCACCCTCCGGCGTGCGCCAGGTTACTGCTGCGGCCGAGAACGGGCAAATGCTCGAATAAACTCGGCCGCAGCAGTACAATGTTTCTTTTGCAGTGTGACATGTGAGTCACAATGATGTGTACACTATTGTGTATTTCAGATCATATTTGACGTATTCTATATGTTGTTTCATATCACACACAAAATGGTCAATTTTGTGTGTTGCTTACCTTAATGAACATGTCATGACAATAATTTATATTCATTCATGTTTTCTTTTTCAAGGTATATCACTTCAATGACTGCTCATGGTATGTATTTCAATTCACATCTGTCATAAGATGTGCAAAC
>CM071571.1:2548396-2611016 GCA_036426205.1 Ascaphus truei | reverse complement strand
CATTAATCAACTGATGATTAATACATATTCATATGTTATTAAATATGTCTTAATTCAGTCAGTGAACATTTCTAAACATTCATGTGTACAAGGACATACTTGAATGTTAGCAAGCATCTGTACGTGATCATACATACACTATGCATGAAATAGTGTGCAGTAAACACCACCAGGACACCAACACATTTAGTGAATGTGATTATTTATTTTTGTTTATCCTTTTGAGAGAGAGTCACAGGCCTGCTTGTTGGCTGTTGTGTTTGCCTTTTCCCTTTGCCAAGTACTTTGGCCTTAACTGTACGACTTGTACTGGCCTGTGGCAGTTCTGTGGCACTGGGTGTGGGCCGTGGCACTTCAGTGGCACTGGGTGTGGGCTGTGGCACTTCAGTGGCACTGGGTGTGGGCTGTGGCACTTCAGTGGCACTGGGTGTGGGCTGTGGCACTTCAGTGGCACTGGGTGTGGGCTGTTGCACTTCAGGGGCACTGGATGGGGGCTGTGGCACTTCAGTGGCACTGGATGTGGGCTGTGGCACTTCAGTGGCACTGGGTGTGGGCTGTGGCACTTCAGGGGCACTGGGTGTGGGCTGTGGCAGTTGTGAACCAGTTGCTAAACATTGCACGACTGAGGTTTGAGCAGTTTCTTGTATTGGTGTTTTAATCTTTTTCCAAAAGCTGGTTAGTAGTAATTGTTGCCCGAACTTTCTTTTTCGTGTCTCATTTGTAGGTGTCCGTTCCTGATTTTGAACAGATGTAAGCGGTTGGATGTTGACAGGGACCTGCACAGAACTTGCACCTACTGTACCGGTATCATCCACAACTGGGGAATGAAGAACTGATGACTCTGGAGAAAAAGTAGCAGCATGTAAAGATCCATCCTCAGATGGGGTAAAGTGGAATTGTTGTTCTCTAGCAGTAATTCGCAACTGATTTGCTTGGCTTAGATTCACAACTATTGCTTGTAATGTGCTGTTTACATTTTGTATTTCTTTAGGGACTTGGATGATGACTCTTTCAATTTGTGACATTTGTGATATTGTCCTTTCCGGCAGTGATATCATCCTTTCAAGCACTGACATAATTTCTGAATGGCGACGATTTTCATAACCCAAGATTCTTTCTTCAGAAGCTGCAATAGCTGAGTAGGTGTCACGAGCAGGAGGAGTTGAATGCTGGGTTAATCCACGAGTGGGAACATCTTCATGGTCACTTGAGTGAATTTGTCCTTGAGTGGCAATATCTGCTTCTACAAATAAAGAAAGACATCATGAACTGCTATGGAACTTTCACTTGTTTTTCAATATAATGAGAGTTGTTCTCACAGTGTAACACAACATGTTTCCATAATTTTTCATTTGTGTCAAATTAAAAGTTTATGCTTGAAGTAACAATTATGTTTCGACTCAGTGTGAAAGAAGAATGAATGAAAGGTTGTTGTAACCTCACAACCCCTAGCTGATAGTTTACAACACACACAATACATGTTGTCATGAAAAACTACATCTTCTGTGACAACAACTGAAGTTATTTACATGTGAAAGGCATTTTTTAGCATGGCAAATTAACATCTAGAAATGTACACATTAGATGTGCTGCACCTCATACACTCATCTTCCATGCTTGATGATGAGCTGGATGAGCCAGTTGATGAGACATGTTCAGAGACATGTCAGCTTCAGGAGCAACTATATAGAAGAATAACATAAGAATTTTATTGACATGTGTACATAATTAACATAAAGTTTGTGTAGTGGGAGTATTTATGGCTAAATATCAGCATCACATAAGGAAATGACAATATGTTTCTGCCAATCTGTACATTATCCATCTTAACATCAATGTACATGTGAACCTAATTGGCACATTTATTGTAAAAACCATACAACATACAATGTTCATGCAGGAATGCGTTGTAAAATTAAGTGTTCTGTTGGACATACACTGCATATGTTGTGTAGTAATCTAACAATAATAATGTACATCACTACCATGACAGCAAAGTTGACTCTGCTTATAATTCAGTACCTAATTGTGGAAATGTGAATGAATGTTTTTAGTGATCTGTGTGAACATTTAAGAGAAGCAGGTGTAGCGCTCAATGTGGCTGACACTCATCAACACATGCAGTGTGTCGCTCACAGATGCTACTGGTGTGACAATGTGGCGCATCTATAAGGTTAAAAGAAGATATGAGTGAACGAATGAGTAACGTACGTTTTCATATATAGTGGCCTGGTGGGTGAAAGTTTTCATAGAATTACCATTTCAAATGAATGTGATGAACTTCTGTTCACCTTGTCAGCTTCTAACAACTGTAGTCCCTCCCCCAAGACGTGACAGCACCATGACCTTTTATTTGTTTCTACCACCTGTAAGCCGTCCCACAAGACTTGACCGTAACATGACCCTGTGATCTGGCTCGGTGCCCAACCCCACCCCCTGTGTTCTCCTCTATGCTGTGATTACATATTAATTGCAGCTGGTTTCACACACCGGTACATGAGCGAAAGACAAATCTGAAGTGAGCTACATATGAACACAATTAAATACCATATGGTACATGTTCCTATTTATGCTCTCAGTATACTACATGAAGCGAAAAACGATCTTTAATTAAACATAACGAAATGTGTTTGTGCAAATTATGAATGTTCGCCTTTGAATGTGCTATCTTCCATGCCAGACTTGATGAGGCAGTAATGGCCTGTTTATAGGTGTAACATAGATTATCACTAATTTATGTATATATATATATATATATATATATATATATATATAGCAACTGTAAATATTACTGTATGCTCATTTGCATGTCTTAGACAGGTTTGCAGCCCTGTCTTTCCCCATTATCGGCCAGCATACAGCGCTTCCACTGCAGCAAGGGATTCTGGGAAATGACATGCAAATGAGCACTCAGTGCCACCTTTTGCCACCATATATATTAATTTTTACTTTTTGTAGGACAACTAGATATAAATATATATAGATAGATAGATATATAGATATAGAGAGAGAGACATATATACAGATATATATGTAGGTATGCTTATATTGGGAAGAAAGTATAAGTAGCTGCGGAAATATAGATAAGAACTGTAACTTACGACACTTCTAGTATAGTAACATTTGTCACCTGGTGGAAATGGAGCTGAATAAATTCCGATATCTCTGTCCCCGGGCAAACCCTCCACGACGACAGGAAGAATTTTTTTCCGCATCTGCTCCTCCAATGGTGTTAAGATTAGAGATTGTGCTGGCGGCCCACCTCCAGTGCCAGAAGCATGCACCCGTTGTGCTTGTATTTTTTTCTTTAAGTTTGCCCTGATATCATCGAATCTCTTCCGACAATTCGCCCGGGCCCTGACATGATTCCCACACGCAGACACAGCCAAGGTTATTTGATCCCACATTTCTTTTTTTGATGCTGAACTTGTCCGCCCTTGAAATACATACAAAATATATGACGTTAATTATTATTATAAAAACGATCAGTTTCCTAAACTGCTACCTGTTTCAAGAGATACCAAACATGCTGGTTTAGGTGTAATATGTGTACCACATGAGCATTTACGTGTAAACATACAAATGTAAGGAAGCTTGAATGAATATTGTATGAACTTTGGCAACATTTTTAGACTGATTGTTATGGTCGTTCTAAAGCATGAAGGAATATGTGTGTAACAATTAAGTTTAATTGATAGATATTAGATAATAATATTTTGATATTAAGACATCTCACATGACCTAGGATAACATGTCTTTGAAGAATCAATGCAAAGATAGACTTACCTAGTAAATGCCCATACAGACAGTCATAGTGCTCCAGAATCCCTGTGACAAGAACTGTTTTCCTCTTCATTGAACCGAGGATTACGTGGCCGCTCCACATGTTTCTTCCGAATATGTGCAGGCCCAGAGCTTGGCTGCTGCTGACTGGACTCTCCTTCTTCCAATGGAAGAGACTCCAAAAGCGGGCCACCAGCAACCACCCCACCACCAGACACCCCCGCAGCACCAGCAACAGAGCCACCAGCAGCACTCGCACTCACAGCAACACCACTCGCACTCCGAGCAACACCATTCGCACTCGCAGCAATAGCACTCCCCTGAATCCTATGTTCACTCAGATGCGTACTCACACGACTACCAGTACCACTCACACCAGCATCACGCTTCCCACGCCTTGTGGCCATACCTCTAGCACTCACAAAGAACAGAAAAGAAATTTAAAGCCAATCGCACTGAACACTTACAAAGTGAAAACAAGACAAAGATGTAAACAAAACAACACAGGACAAACCTCTCACAATACACCACAACTGTCTCAGTCGATATGAAATATGTAAATCGGCCAGCTCTGTGCGTCTCTCTCTCTCTCTCTCCCAACAACACAGAGAATGAATAAATATACACGCTGCCTTGAAATGGGCCGCTCAATCCAAAACATGCTTGCTTCGGCAGATTCAGCAAGAAGTTTCATTCGGGAACCTAACACCACCTCGCTATGCACGCCGATACACCTGTGTGATCGGCAAATCATCGGCAGAGTGGGAGCAAATGTTTTCGGCTTGATTCGGAAGGGATTCGGCACTTATTGCATATGGAGAGGGAAAATCGCGAGAATCATGCCGATAAGGTACCCTTGGCGATTGCACTTTTTCGGCGCTTACTGCATAGAGCCCATAGTGTTTATTCAAGAAACTCATTTTAATACTCCTTCTCCACCAAATACATTTAAGAATACGTTTCCCCAATCTCACTATGCTACCTTCTCCAGTAAAAAAAGAGGGGTTGCAATTCTGATTAAAAATAATGTCCCATTCGCCTCCACCAAAGTAATGGCGGACCCAGGGGATAGATACCTAATAGTTCAGGGGTCCCTCTCGGGAGTCCCAGTCACTCTTGTAAACATACAGTATATGCCCCCAATGAAAACCATATTTCCTTTCTAGTAGAAGTCCTGGAATCCCTAGAACAACAATCCCTATCCTCACTGATAATAGTGAGAGACATGAATACGGTAGGCTCCCCTGAACAGGATAAATCTACTGCCCTGGATACTCCCCACTCAGTTCAAATTTAGAAAATCACCAAAAAAATTAAGGAGGTGATGAAATAGTTCTCCCTAGTTGATATTTGGAGAATACAGCAACAGGGCCAACGAGACTACACCTTTTTCTCAGCACCAGATCAGACCTACTCTAGGATTGATTATTTTCTGTGTACCAAAAATATTTTACAGGCTTCCTCCCAGTCGAACATAGGCTCAATAACCTGGTCTGACCACGCCCCCATCAATGTGGTCCTCTCTCTTCCCTTTGTCAAAAATAATTTATATAAATGGAAACTGAACGATTCCCTATTAAATTTTCCAGATATAGAGAGTATATTTAAAAAAAAATATCAGATTATTTTGCCATAAACAAAGGTATGGTATCCTCCCCGCTATGCTATGGGAAGCCCATAAGGTATTGATCAGATGTGATCTCATATCCATAGCCTCATACAGAAAAAAAACCAAGCAGAAACAATACAAAGACATTTCGGATAAACTAGTTAAACTGGAACAACAGCACAAAAACAACCCTTCAAAAAAACTTTACAAACTTAGATAAAACAAGAACAGAGCTTAAACAACTTCAACTCGACGAGGTGGAGAGAGCACTTAAATGGACAAACCAAAAGGTAATATGATAAGGTCAATAAGGCAGACAGGTTGTTAACAAACAAACTTAGAGGTTTGAGAGTTAAATCCCAAATCTCTTCGATTTGATTCAGGACAGGGCAAATTACTAATATTGAAAAAGAAATAGCCCAAGAATTTTCAACATTTTACTCAAAATTATATCATCTTGACTCGGTAAGAGATCCCCCTACGGGTATCGATGCGATCTCATAATACCTAGAAAAATGTAACCTGCCTACTACTACCGACCCCATTCCGATCAAAAATTGAACCAGACAGGGATGTCCCTTGTCTCCGCTGCTCTTTGCCTTATCAATCGAGCCCCTACCGGCCACAATTAGGGAGGAAGTCAATATACAAGGAATCCCTGTCGATGGAATAAATTATAAGATCTCCTTATTTGCATCCCCAACCTGTACCCCCCCCCTTTCCCCCAGCCTATTCATGTTTCCTCCCTTGTCTCCCCCGTCCCATCTCTCAATGGAAGGTCCCTCCTCCTCCCCCCACCCCCAAGCCTTCCATCCCCACCTAGCCCTGTCTCCTGCTCCTTTCTCTCAACTCTTTCCTCCATCTCTTAAACTTCAATCAGGGAATACAGATTAACTAAAAGCTGAAGCGTCCCAGGAGGACAGACAGTTAAAAAATGTGTTAAAATCTATACATCTATAAAATGTTAAACACAATATCATAGAAATTTGAGAAATGTTGGAATGTTATTTTTCCAAACCTGAAATTCTGTTTGCTGTAACAATTTTGTGAAGATCAATGTATGGTGAAAAATGTATATCCCTATAAAAACAATAAAAAAAGATTGAAACAAAAAAAATATTGAACATGTATCCATAGAATGTCAATTATTAAACTGCACTAGTCCGCATCAGAGTCCTAGTTTTACAGAATTTGCCACTGTTTCTGTCGAAAGTGCCCGATGGGAATTATCGCCGTTTCATGAATAACCCTCATTTTGTTAGTTGAAGAAATTGTCATTCTGCCACTGTAACACCTTGTGGCGATATAATTAAATCTGTGAGCACTCGGTTTCCATTCTTATCTCTTAATCTCATCTGAATCAAAAACTTTGTCTGTGGTAATGGAAGAAACATTCTACAGGACTACAGACCTTACTTGTATATGATTTCAGTAGCTTATTGGGGCAATACAGGGTGGATGTTATAAGGTTCCTCCAGCAATGTGTACCTTATCATGTGCTTGAAATGCACAGGGGGCTGCTACTACATAGGTGAGACGGGACAGGGGCTAAACAAGAAAAATAATCTGCATTGCCACAGCATCACATAACAGGACGGTAGGACGATAGAACATTTCCCTGACTCTGGCCATAAGATACGATCTGAAGGTGGTCATACTTAAAGGTAATCTTAGAACACCGAAAGAGAGACGGTTGCATGAATACAAATTTATTAAATTGTTCGGGACACTCACTGGTGGCCTAAACCGAGACCGCAGTTTTATGAGCCACTACACGAGAGAACTCTCTTCCCATGAGTTCTAAAGGCCATGCCTATACATACTGCTCTATATGAAGGCACACATCCCTGTCTCTTACACATACAGTACAAATGTACTATGTAATTCCATCCCTGTATACCAATATGGTCTACATAGTAGCCACACACATGAACAGATATGCAACAGCCTCATACATTTCTACACCTACCCACACCATTGATATACACCCACTCCACACACACCTTTTGTAAAGCACTGTATACACTGTGTGTGCTTTATTAGTTAAGATTTACACACGTGCACACACACACGCACACACACATACACATACATTCCCTTGCATCACAAGCATTCAGGGACCACTTAACACCTTAAGTCATAAATCGCATACTGCACAGGGGGGAGCATTAAGCTTCACCAACAGATAATATTCCAGTTACCTTGTTTCTAAGAATTTTTTTGGTTTAATGAATTGTAACAAGCCTGAAGAAGAGATCAGTGTATCTCGAAAACTCGCACAAATGAAAGCATTTCGTTAGTCACAGAACGGTATCGACTATTTGCTTTTATACTGTATATATATATATATATACACACACACTATATAAATATTTTCTCTACCATTAAAATTTCAAATAGCTAAGAGGATTTTCTCAATTTAGTCATACTTTTAATCTTTACTGAAATGAGTGATGACTTCTTATAATAAAAAGTTGACAGGCTTACATCCCGCACTGGTGGATTAGTTTCCCTTGGTGATGAGGTTTTCTTTTGTGTACCGTGTGTCTGTTTGATGGAGGTTTAACAGAAAGCATTTTGGCAGAAATTGGATGCAGCAGGGATCATCCAAAGACGTCTGCTGTTCGATATTAACTGCTCACAGTAACTTTCTTTCTCTTTTTTTTCTATTTCATTCAGGTTGTAATATCAAATATGTATCCTATTTTGACTGTAAATAGCCCTGATTGTGAGAATGTTTTGTTCATCCTTAGTGTGCGCCTCACTGAATGTTACATTTAGCATTGCTCTTGATTTTGAAGAGTAATACATTTCGAGTAAAGTTTCAAGAAGAACCAAAAAGTTCACTGATCTATAGCAAAATATTGCAAATATCATCAGAAACTTAGTTCCCAGAATCCCTTGCTGCAGTGGGAGCACTGTATGCTATGTGATAATGGTGAAAGGCAGGGTTGCAGATCTGTCTAAGACATGTGAATGTGCTCACGAGTGATATATATATATATATATATATATATATTTATATATATATATATATATACACAGGAAAAAAAGAAGAATAAGCGCAGATCTTAGTGTGATAATGTATAAAAAGACTTAATACACCTTGGACATTTACAATTGAACTCTCACAAACATCCGTTTAAATAAGCGCGTTGTATGAGAACAATCTCATGCCCCAACATGCTCCTCTGGGACGCTGCTCCGCCCCAACCACTCTGGCAAAACTTTCCCGCTGCATGGTGTCACCTTGTAAAGTGTCCTCCAGCAACACGCAGCTCTTATCTCAAGATCCTGTGTAGAGGGGTTCTTTGTTCTCTCTGCATGCAGCTGCAATTTACTCCGGCGTCTTTCAGCTTACAAACAACCCCTCACTGCAACTGCTCACAATGAACATGTGACCCTCCGTGTATGCGTTTCATCAGTCTAACGCTGATTTCATCCAGCATGATCCCCTGATGAAATGCGTATACGTAGAGTTTAAAGTTTCTTTAAACTCAATTTATTGGCAAATAGCAAAGTCAAAAAAGGCAACAATAAAAAAAGCTCTCTAAGGCATTTCACCCGTATGGCATGTATACATATAATATACAGTGTGTATACATAGATACTGTACATATATACATACATATATACAGTACATGTAATATACAGTGTGTATACATATATACTGAACATATATACATACATATATACATGTAATATACAGTGTGTATACATATATACTGTACATATATACATGTAATATACAGAGGGCCGACTAATGGAAAAATGTGTAAAACCAGTGAGTGCGGCGAGGCAGCGTACGCGTAGATCTGGAGCTGAGACGCGGCCAGGACGGGTCCGCGGAGGCTGTGCCTAAAAACACTTGTTGCTCGTTGTTTTTAGGGAAGGTGTGAGGGAACAGTATTTCCTGTCCCCTTTTGCTGTCAGTTTCTACATTGCAGTAAATACTATTATGCTACAGTATGGAGACGTCCTTTGTCTCTGTCTCATGAGGAATCTTGCTATAAGGACACCACCAGAGACACTGCGCAGATCCCGATGCTGCTTTGATTCATAGAAGAACTGGCTTGTGAGTGCGTAATTCCAAGTGCAGCGCCTCCACCTGTTTGGATCTGCCATAGGCAGAGATTCATCCTCACAGGAACTTCCATATGGCAAAGAATGCTTCTGGAGTGCCAGCAACAGGGTAACCAGGCTTATTGGTGTTCTCACAGCACAGGTAATAAATCTGTAGCACTTGTTCCCCCCTGCCGCGGAAGTTCCGGCCATTACATGGGTATTGTCCCCGGTGCTGTAGCTCACCTGCTGGTTCAGGAGGTCTGAGTGGCTCCGCAGTTGTAGTTTGGGAGCAGCCACAGGGCAGGCATTCTCCATCTCTTTACTGTGCAGCGCCTCCATCCCATGAGGATCCTGCTGGATGCAGGATGGTCCCCACAGGCAATACTCCTTTCCAATAATCACACACCATGTGACAGGCTTTCAATTACGTCACATCCGTTCTCCCCCAAGCCTCTGTCACATGGTCTACTAGAGCCAATCAGAGTTGGGATGGAGTTCCCACGCTCTGATTGGCTACCATACCATGTAAGGCCGGACATCTTTCTTTTCATGACGTCATCTTAAAGGCAATTGAAGCACAGCCATTCTGATTGGCTGTGCTTTCATTGCCTTTAAATGACGGCATCATTTTTTTTACCGGCCAAAACACATGGTTTTAACATGGTTTTAACATGGTTAAGCTGTTCAACGGGAGTCGGTGAGTGGGTCAAGTAATGGTAAGTGAACAAAAGAAATGTATTTTATTTAACTTGTTCATTTTTTGTTTTGTTTTTTAACATGTGTTTTTTTATTTTGGATATCATTTCTTGCCACTGTATGTATGTATGTATGTATGTATGTATGTATGTATGTATGTATGTATGTATGTATGTATGTATGTATGTATGTCTAGATCGATATATACATACAGGGTAAGAAATGATGTTGTTTGAAAAGCTTGTTTTGCTGTGTTTAAAATGTTTTTGGCTATGCTGCTATGCATAAATGTGTGTGTCATGTATTTTAAAATTAGATAGATGTAATTTTTGGTCTTGTACAATATGGTGTACATTAGATCAGGGTGAGGCTTGCTTTTGTATATTGTATTGTTTTTGGTACTTATGTTTTGTATGATGGTAACTTGTTCTGTTTAACGATTGAAATAGTGAATTGTTTAATTGTTATGGATGGAATTTAAATTGTTTAGTGATTTAATTAATGAATGCTAATTGATTTATGGTTACTTGATTGGTTTAAATAGTATACTTGTTTGAATGTATTGGTATTTTGTTTGGAATATGTTATTGTTAACATTCATTGGCACAGTGTTCATAGATTGTATGCACCGCGGACCCGTAGTGTGCGGGGAAGAACCGGTGGCCCCACATCTGTGGGGGCACGCGGAGCCGTAGTGTGCGGGGAAGAACCAGTGGTCCCACATCTGTGGGGGCACCGCGGACCCATAGTGCCCACCCGTGGGTCCCCAGACCCCCGTGGGAACAACTCGAGGCCCCGCAGACACCTGTGGGTCTGACCCGGGGATCCCAGACATCCGCGGGCCTACCGTGGGGACCCATTTGTGGCCCACGGTGACCCGCGGAGACCACCTTGGGGCCATGGTGCCTGGCGGGACCCACCAACAAGCCTGCAGAACCTGTATGAAACAAGTTGCTGGTAACCTGTAGGTCTGTCAGGTGACCTGTCAGGCCCACCGGGGACTCGCGTGGGCCTGGGGTATGAACCCTGTATGTAAAAGGATAAATCATATATTTATGGGGGGGCACAGGGGGTGGGTTATGTATTGAAATAAATAGAATGATGTTTATTGTGGGGCTGTGTATTGTTTTTATTGTGGGTACTGGGGGTAAAGGGGCCTGTATCTTGGGAAGCAGGGGGTCCCCGGACCTGAAACCAATGCGGTTCAGCTCCGGAGACCCCCTGCACATGTACAATATGAGTAAAAGTTGTTTTTATATGTTTTTATTTTGCCGATGTTTGGGCTGAGAGAGCAGCGGGTCTCTCTCTGCTGCAAACACATATCGGCAGAAACGGCCTATCGCCAGGCTATCGGGAGCCAGGCTTTTTTATCACCGGCTCATCTGCGTTTTGCTTTCGCAGTGATTCGGCAGGGATTCGGCCCTTACTGAATATTGCGAGGGCAAATCGCCAAAATCATGCCGATAGGGAGCACTTGGCGATTGCATTTTTTCGGTGCTTAGTGCATGAGGCCCTTAGTGTTGAGGCCAGTAGTATAACACGTAGCTCACCACAAACGAAGCGCGACTGCGGTGCTGAGGAAGGGAATTGGTTAACGCCAACCCACAGCCATGCGGGCGCGCCTAGGATGTAGAGTAGTCGTTCAAGCCAGGTCAGGATTTCAGATTGGAGAATAGTCAAAGTACTTGCCAGGTTCAGGAGGGGATTGTCGGGGTACGTAGCCAGGTTCAGGATAGGAGAATATCGGATCGTAGGAGTACTCAGCCAAGGTCAGGACTGGAGACAGGAGAATGGTCGTTCGTAGCTGGATCAGGCAAGGATCGTAGCTGGATCAGGAAAGGAGAGGTGCGGAATCCAATAGACTAACAAGGTAGGCAACAAGAGGTTAATCGGCAAGACAAGGTCACAGGAACAGGAATGCAGCAAGGCACGGCATCACACTAGACAATGCTCAGCAAGGAACGAGAGCAGACTGAAGGTATATAAAGGCAGAGCTTCCAATAGCCAGCTAGGGCAGAACCAGGAAGTAAGCACCGATAGGCTGCTGGTGCACATGTGTGCCCTATGATGCAGCCTAATCGGGGATAGGGGCGGAACTGCTCGCGTGTGCCGACCTGCGCGTCACGAAATTCAGGGGCGGGGCCTGGAGCATGCGTCACACCCATGCCGATTCTGAGTGACCTTAGGACAAGAGGGGGCGGGACCAATCGCGCGCCGACCTGCGTGTGTCACAGAGGTCAGGGGGCGGAGCCGAGAGCGCACGTCACTCCCACGCCAGTCCTGTCCATCACCAGAGTGGGGGCGGGGCTTGCACCGCGCATCAGCAGGGAGGCTGGCCGAATGCACCCGTCGTGTGTCAGAGCGGGGGGCAGGGTCCGAATCCGCGGACGGGGATCAGGCCGCACAAAGTTCGCGCGCGTACTGGGACCACAAGACCACGCATCCTGAGTGTCCGTCACGGAAGGCTTGTTGGAGTGAGGAAATGGTCTGCGACTGCCAGGATGGCGAGTCCTCACTGTACCCCCCACTTTAGGCTCAACCTCCGGGCGACTCCTCGATAGCTTCTCCTGAAATTTGGCGTGGAACATACGGACCAGTTTGGTTGCGTGAACCCGGTGACTCGGAATCCAGGATCTCTCCTCCGGGCCGAAACCTCTCCAATGCACCAGATAGTGTAGCGAACCTCTGGAGATCTTAGAGTCAAGGATGGATTGGATCTCGTATTCAGGTTGTCCTTGAACCATAAGAGGAGAAGTGACGCCCCCAGAACTGAAAAGGCATTCTGGACCACCGGTTTGAGAAGAAAAAAATTAAATACAGAGGGGATCTTCATGGAAGGTTGGAGAGCGAGATGGTACGCCACCAGATTAATCTTTCGGATATAGCAAAGGGTCCAAGAAATCTGGGTGCGAACTTCATAAACGGTACTTTCAGTCTGATGTTCCTGGATGACAACCAGACCTTGTCGCCAGGTTTAAGGTACAGAGCAGGTCTGCAATGGCAATCTGCCTGATTTTTTTTGCCTATTGACTGCTAGCCTGATGTTGACCTGGATCTTTTTCCACAGGTCTAGTAAGGTTTTTATCCTGTCATCCTGAGACCCCCAAGGAGGGTAAAACAAGAGGAAGAGTGGAAGGGTTGAAACCGTAATTTACGAAGAACGGTGACTCCAGGGTAGAGCTGATTCGTGCGTTATTGTGGGCAAATTCTGCCCAGGGTAAGAGATCCGCCCAGTCATCTTGGGAATCCGACATAAAGCAATGTAGATACTGTTCAAGGGACTGGTTGGTCCTCTCCGTTTGACCATTGGTCTTTGGGTGGTATCCCGACGAGAAATGGAGGGCGATACCTTGCTGGAGGCAAAACGAGCGCCAGAATGAGAAATAAATTGCGATCCTCTATCTGAAACAATTTCCAAGGGTACTCCATGTAACCGAAAGATCTCCCTGATGAAGATGTCAGCTAATCTGGGAGAATTGGGCAAGCCCTTGAGGGGTATGAAATGGACCTGCTTCGAGAAACGGTCAACTACTACAAGAATCGTGTCCATAACCTTGGAACTAGGCAAGTCCACAATGAAATCCATAAACAAATGTGTCCATGGCCAGTCCGGAACAGGTAGAGGTTGAAGGAGACCTGCAGGAGGTATCCTGGGTGTTTTAGTACTGGCACACGTAGGGCACGCAGCTACAAAAAATGTTATGTCCTTTTGCATTCCTGGCCACCAAAAATGCGAGAGATGAGGTCCAATGTCCTTTTGGTGCCGGGATGGCCTGCAGATTTGGATGAATGACTTAATTCGAGGACCTTCTTATGGTGTAGGGGTGAAGTGAAGAGACAGTCCTGCGGAGGCGAGATGCCAGGAGGGATGTGGCTTTGTTGACGGACAATGTCCTTGAGCGCTCCAAATGATGTGGCCGAGAGAATACATTTGGGCGGTAAAATGGGTTTTTGATGATCCTCAGTCTTGTCTTCCAGGGAAAATTGTCGAGAAAGAGCGCCAGCTTTAATATTCTTGGATCCAGGAAGATAGGAAATTTAAGAAATTATACCTAGAGAAAAACAGTGACTATCTGTCTTGACGGGCTCCCAGGCGGCGTGTGCCTTCAATGTAAAGCAAGTTCTTATGATCCGTTATGGTTATCGGATCTTCAGTGCCCTCAAGCAGATGTCTCCATTCTTTGAGAACCAGCTTCATGGCCACGAGTTGTCCCGGTTCCCGACTTCGTTGTTGCATTGGGCCAGAGATTTTTTTTTTTTTTAAATGCATAAGGATACAACCTGGACAGGGAATTCTTCCTTTGAGACAGAACGGCGCCTACGCCCACATCCGAGGCGTCGACCTCGAGGGTAAAAGGGAGTTTGGGATGAGGATGAATGAGAATAGGGGCGGACACAAAGGACTTTTGACAGGACAGGTGAAAGACTGGAGGGCCGCACCGGGCCAAGAAGCAGGGTCCGCTCCCTTCTTGGTTAATTCCGTAGGTGGAGTCACTAGAGAAGACATTTTTTGGATAAACCTACGGTAATAGTTTGCCCCTCCTTCTCTACACCAAATAATCAATAACATCTGGCATATAGTTTATGTGGAAAAACTCTCTGCCTATCTAAATGGCTCCACCTCACAATTCTCAGTGACTTGGGCCCCTTGGTTCCAACATGCGGGTATATCTCCATACTTAGATTAGAATATTTTGAACGTTTTTATTTATGCTGTGTCAAATCTGATTCATTATATTGTATACTGTATATACAATTGCTGTATCCTTCCCTCTTCCCCTAACTACCCCTGAATTGTGATCTTACTAGATTATACATCACTGTACTTCCCCCATTTTTCTTTTTGTATCCCCTTCCCTAAATTTTGAAAAATTATGAATAAAAACTTAACAAAAAAAAAATTGAGCGTGAGATCCGAGATTTGATAGGAAGCCAGGAGAGGGATTTTAGCAGGGAAGACGTTGAGACAGATTTCGGAAAGAGTAAAGTGATTCTGGCAGCAGCGTTTAGGATAGATTTCAGGGGCGGAGTGCTTCTGCGGGAGTGGGTGGAGGCGTGCTGCGGCGGCCGTGTCTCCGGCATTCTCCGATATTCTTGGGCAACTCCCCATCCAACTGCGCTGAAATGGCTGTGCAGCGTCATATGATGCTGCGTTGCCATGGCAATGGGATGCTGCCCGTGACGTCGTGATGCTATGCGGCGTCACGTTGCTGTAGCAACGTGACGCCATGCAGCGTTATGACGTCACATAGCGTTCTGTTTCCATGGCAACGTGGCATCATATGGCACCGCACAGCTTTGTTCATTGCAGTTGGAGGGGGAGTTGCAGGACGCCGCCGCCGCAGCACGCCGCCAAGTAAGGGAATGTTTCTTTTCCTCCGGGTTGGTCATCAGTTGAATGTGGAAACCCTGTGTATAGCAGAAGCTGCTAATGTCGTTAATGCATTAGCACAAGAATTGTTTTAAAGAGGCTCGACTTTTTTTTCTATGTGTAGCCCCTGTAAGAAATAGCGGGCTACTTATCCTTCTCCTACTGGGGTAAGCCCTGGTAAGGGCAGGCGCCAGTAGTAATCATGGGTTTCCCCCCCCCCTCACCAAGCCCTGCCTTGAGTGATAGAGGTAGGCCCCTGACTCTGTGGCAGGCCTGAGACAGAGGGGAGGTCCTGCTGACATCATAAGGGGCAGGGCTGTATCTATTTAGTGGGCTGTCCTGTGTGTTTGTCTGTGTCAGTTAGTGAATGTCAGTCTGTGGAGTTGGAGTGTCTGGCTGGTGTGTCAGAATCTGGAGAGCAGAGTGTCAGTTCTGTATGGTGAGAGAAGAAGTCAATCTGAGAGTTCGGTTGGAGCAGAGAGAGAGAGAGAGATGCCCTGGGAGCTGAGGAGTGAAGTGCTGGTCTGAATTGGAGTAAGACCTAGCCGAGCGGAATGTCTGACCGGAGAAGCCATGCTTAGAGTGAGAACGGTGCTTGGAAGAGATACTCAGAGCCCCTCTGAGTAGAGCGGACAGAACTATAGAGGTGGACCAATGCCCCTCACCCTGTTCAGGGGGTGAGGGGAAGAACATCCAGCCTCACCCAGAGGATATACTCTTGGGGTGGGTGCAAGGGGTATTGATGCCTCCTACAGCCCATCCTGCTAGGATACAACTTGGAGGAGAGGAGAGGAGGGAAGACCCCTGTATACAATTGGAGTGCACTGCTGATATATGAACTGCTGTGTGCCGCTGTGCATAAGTGCGTTGTATCATTGCTAAAGGACAATAAAGACTTGCTGCTTTTTTATATAAGACTGTGTGAGATTGGAATCTCTCGCCCTGGGACCAGGACTTTCTCTTGGAAGATTCCAACCTATCCCCTAGGTTTCGCCAGAGAATGGAGGCGCTGCATCACAACCACTAAAGAATGGAGGCATATACCCCAGAAGCCTGGCCCTGTTATCCGCCAAACCAATGCGGGAGACTCAGACCCTCCTATTCCAAGCAGGTATGCACCACCCAATTACATGTAGCCAGCCCTCAATACACCTTAGAGGCATGATCTGTATCTGGGGGGGGGGGGGGGGGGAAAAGGGGTAAAAA
Organism: Ascaphus truei; assembly: GCA_036426205.1. NCBI lineage: Eukaryota > Metazoa > Chordata > Amphibia > Anura > Ascaphidae > Ascaphus > Ascaphus truei. Next base: position 2,594,286 of record CM071571.1, on the reverse strand, counting down.
TGTATAATTGCACCTTTAGCCCTTTACAATGAATCGACCCTAATTTGTCTTCTGGCACAGGGAGGTGTTTTAAGGGATGGCAGTGCTTAGTAAATAGGTCCAAGTTTGCTTTTGAGACTTTGAAGTTAATTTTAACATTTGCAAAAACATGAATAAAATGCACAGTGATTACTGCATATATATCTACCATCCCCGTGGCTCCGGAGACGGTACGTCCTGCTACATCTGTACGTGGTACAGTATATATTATATAATCTGTGCCACTGGTTGCTGAAAAGGATCAGCTTCAGTTAGTTTCCCTGATATTTGGGGACTCGCACAGCATATTTTTCTTATTCATGCTGTTTGAGAACAATATTTTATAAGAGCTAAATGATTTTAGGTCAAGGGTATTTAACAATAAATGTAACTAAGCTGCAGAACTGTTCAATAAAACACTTCATAATAGTAAAAAAAAAAATGCAGTTGTATTTATTTTTGTCCTTGTTACCATACTAGATACATTATTATTGTGATACTGTAAGCCTTTATATTGAGTCTTGACATGGGATGATAAATTATGAAGAGTAATATTATAAATTAAAAGGGGCTAAAGCGGCCCCTACAACATGAAGTGAGATGAGATCTATCCTAGAGATGTTTGCTTGATCTTGAGTTGCACTGAGATCTCGGGTAACATTTTATGTAGGTAATATTTTATAAATATGTAATTTTTTTAAAATAAATGTTGCGTCTGCAGAAGGCAAAGGTGTATGTATGAGGTGTAAAGAGAAAAGAGAAGAGGTCCCAACACAAAGCCATGGGGTACCCCCACATAGAAATCGATAGAGGAGGAGGAGGTGTTAGCAGAAGAGACAATGAAAGTACGATGAGAGAGGTAGGATGAGATCCAGGATAGAGCTTTGTTTTGAATACCAAGAATATGGATAATGTGAAGGAGAAGAGGGTGGTCCACAGTATCAAATGCTGCAGAGATGTAGAGTAATATGAGCAGAGTGTAATGACCTCTGTCTTTGGCAGCATGGAGGTCATTAGTTATTTTAGTGAGGGCTGTTTCAGTGGAGTGAGCTTGTAGAGGGTCTAGGAGAGAATAGATGGTTAGAAAATGGAGCAAGAGAGAGAATACAAGATGTTCAAGGAGTTTAGAGGCAAAAGGCAGGAGGGAGACAGGTCGATAGTTAGAAAGACTGGTATGGTCAAGCTTGCTGTTTTTGAGTAATGGTATAACTGTTGCATGTTTGAAGGAACAGATTAAAGTGCCCACTGTCCCAGCGATCTCTGTAAATTCCAAACAGGGATTCCAAGTTTCTCTGCTGCTCCAATCCTCCCGTGATCGGCAGGGTAAACCGGGACATATAAAACAAAAAATAGCGCAAAAAGGAAAAAACACGATAAGTTCCAATACAATAAAATGTATAGATGGAACAAAATAACACTTACATATAAAATTGGATTATGTAGATCCAGTCATCCACACCTCCAAAAGAACACAACCACGGATGGTCATCAGGACCCCGCAATCTCACAGTTCGAGATGGAGTAAGGAGTACAGTTCAGCCAAAACACAAAACCCCAGCAAGCTCTTTTTGGGAACCCCTGAGCCCCCACAAAATATATATGTATATAAGTGTCAAAAAAGAGTGCTATTGAGCGTGGCAAATGTATACAACAGAGAAGCCCAATGCTACATCCAACATGACAAAAAAACACTGTAAAATACTTATATATTCTCTTGAAAAAGTGTAATTTAGTTTAACCCTTTGGCCAAAGCATTGTAAGCCTGTGAGCCACGACAAGGCAGACACCTGTTCGCAAGTCCTAACACTACCAGATAAAATACTAATATACCTCTAAGGATTACAATTCTCATTTACCTCTATTAGGAGGGAGAAAGACCAACATTGGATCTATATCCAGTAAAATTAAAAGGAACTGCTGACTTGGGAAGTGGGGAGGGGCGGGCTTAAAACCTGGGAAGGAGGAGCCACTAACCTCCAACAGCTGAGACAGCTGAAAATAAGTTAACAAACAACACACAGGACCCCAGCAAGCTCTTTTTGGGAAACCCTGAGCCCCCACAAAATATATATATAAGTGTCAAAAAGGAGAGCTGTTGAGAGTGGCAATTGTATACAACACGCGACAGAGAAGCCCAATGCTACATCCAACATGACAGAAATACACAGTAAAATACTTATATATTCTCGCGGTGGGAGATTTGGCCATTACCAAACGTGTGGTGCATGATATCTGCTGGTATCAGGAGGGCTGAGTCATCCGTCGATGGTAGTGGGGACACAGGATCAGGTTTCTGGGGTACATTATCCACAAGGTTCTATAGCAGTGCAGCGCCTCCGTCTGCCGCAGGCTCCACGATGAATGGAGGCGATCTCCCACGGTAGAATTATTCCCTCTCCTCCCAGTAAGATCACACACCAGACAGGAGGTACTGTATATGCAAACAGGAATGGTCTTTATTGAATACACGACAACACAGCAGTGGTCGGCCCAATCACAGCTCCTCAGGATCAGCTATCCACTGGACGATGATCCCTGGACAACCACTACAGGTCAGGGCCCCTGCAGCTGTCCTAGCTCTTCCCGACTCCCCTATCAGGAGGCTGCGTATAGGCTTACACTCACTCTCCCCCAAGGGGAAGAGGAACAGGGAAGGCCCAAATCTCAGGCTCCCGGTGTGCGACCTGTCTCTCTCAGTGGGGAGACGCACTACTAAATTTGGGGTGCTACTGCCTTTAAGTACAGCCAGGTGGAGGGCACCAGGTCTTTCCCATGATTGGACATACTCAGGCCTGTGGTCACTGCCTCCCACTGTCACTCAAATGCAACACCATGGAGTGGGGAAAACCCATCTTAACTGCTGGCAAGGCCTGTTCTACCAGGGCTTACTGCCAGCACAAGGGCAGGCTAGTAGCCACAGGTGGCATGGCTACATAACCATATTTAGTCTTGTGTTAGAGTGAAGGATTTGGGCTTGAAACCTCAGTTTACTTAGAAATCATAGCATGCTATCTGCTGTCTGTGGGTTTATAATGTCTTTATCCCCAGTACCACACTGTATGTGCTGCCTTTCTTCTCAAGAGTCCGGATAACATTTAAAGGTTCTGGGGAAGAAAATAAAAAGCAACAGAAGTTTGCAACGATGAAACAATTCCCTAATTGAATTGCCTAAGATTGAATGTAAACTTATTCAGATATTCAAAAAAATATTCTGAATCTGCAGGTAAGGATCTAATAGTTATGCATGGATATTAAAGTATAATATAAACCAGCGGTGAGCAAATTGGGGGGCGCGAGATTGTTTGGGGGGGCGCGGATGCTTGCAGAGGTCCCGCGCTCTTACCCAAAGCATTTAAATTAAATGCCGGGAGACCGCGCGAGGCCTCTGCAACCTCTACTTACCGGGATTCTGCCGGCTTCTGGACGCATGACCATGGCATGGGGTCATGTAACATCACGGTTGCCCTGCTAACGTGACGTCAAATGCCGCCGCGGGTCACGTGACGTCATTCGACGCCGCTCGAGGTAAGGAGGGGGGCGGCCAACGGAGGAGGTAAGGCAGGGGAGGGCGCCACAAAAAAAGTTTGCGTGCCCCTGATATAAACAAAATCAAATTGAAAAACAAATGTATTTCTGTAGCAGAATTCTCCGCAATTTTTCTTCGTGTTTTATGGCCAGACCTGCACACACAGGAAGACACTTTAGAAGTTACTTGAAAAGATGATGTTGGACTTTAACTTTCAGTGCTCTTAGGAAAGAATAAGTAATGTTTACAAAGGTAAAATAAATGGGTATAACCTTTAGAGAAAATAAAATGAGAGTAAATAACTCCTGCAATTCAGCACAGTATTTTACACTGGAACGGTGGAGAAGAGTCAGGGAGCAAAATTCCTTCTTTAGTTCTGTGTGGTTGATAAAGTGTTTAAATCCCGTCTGAATTATTAAAATAAACAGGTAAGAGAACTAATCGTAAAAATTAGTTCTGCAAGTCAGATTCATTTAAATATATAGTTTCATCGAGATACTGTAGCAGATATTTTTATCTCTGCACAAAACCATTGTTGTTATAATAAAATACAAAAATGACATTGAGGGTTCCGAGTGAGACCTCAATTATTCATGGTTATTATTATTACTATTATTTAAAGTAAACAGAGGAAAAGATGCCGAGAGATTAAAGGGAGACATTGGCAGAATGAAGAATGTTGTACTTACTGTATGTGTGATGAAAGTACAAATACATCTGGGTATGAAAAATGTTCCAAGTTATACAAAACCAAGAGGATATTAGACAAAGAAAGTTTAGGTATGTAACAGAAAAGCAGTTACAGGACGTATGAGTCTAGAGGTATAAGAAACTGGAATTTCAATATTGAAAAGAATCGCTATCTTTAGCAATGGCCCACATATGGATTTGCAGGTTATGATGATATGGAGTTTTGCTATGATAACATACATGTGACGTATTATTTTTTTTTTTAAATGTACACAGTACTTACTGCCTTCAGTCTTCCATTAAAAACCCCAATGAATCTAACATGTAGGACAGTGCCACGTAAGCAGTTCTTTCACAGGATGTAAAATTGTATATAATAATGAAATCTGGAGTGAGGCAAAACATCGATCCGACGGCTTTGCTTTTTGTTTCAGCACATTTCTATTTCATTTCTGGATATTACAATATGTTAATGCTTTTTGAACCAAAATACCAGCTTTGCTAAAGGATTGTTTATAAAGTGTAGGAGGAAGATCATTTATTTCAGCTTGTACCTAAAATAATTCAACTTGCAAATATTTTGTGAATATGATTCAATGGCTGTGCCTCTGTTAAATAAGCTATGAAGAGACGCACACGCGCACACGCGCACACGCGCACATGCACATGTACACGTACACGCACACACTGTATATATCCCTTCAAACACACTTTTTAAAATAAATAGTTTGGGATATTTTGCATAATTATTGATTATGGGAGTAATTCAATATAGCCCTACGCCCCCGTTAGGGCCGTTGCCAGGCGAGCTTTCCCAGTGAGTGTGGGGGTACCGGGTGCACAGATCTCTCCTCCTCCGATTTGCAGAGCAGTCGCTGTATGCAAAGGCATCAATGGGGCTAAAATTTGGTGGCCACAATGCACAGTGACCGCTATGCAGGTAAGGGAGAGATGCGCTGCAGGGGGTGGAGATGCTCGGCAGGGCATAATGGAAGATGTACGCAGGTGGCAGCATTTCGGTTCTCTCGAGGGGGGGTTGCACTTACAGTACATGCTGTGGAACACATATCCTACACACGTAACTCCTACACACATGTAACTCCTACACACATGTAACTCCTACTCGCATGTAACCCCTACTCGCATGTAACTCCTACTCGCATGTAACTCCTACTCGCATGTAACTCCTACTTGCATGTAACTCCTACACACATGTAACTCCTACACACATGTAACTCCTACACGCATGTAACTCTTACACACATGTAACTCCTACACGCATGTAACTCTTACACACATGTAACGCTGGTTTGCGTTTCGCAGCAGTTACATTTATTCTGTAGCAACAGGAAAAATAATGAGAACAATAACCTGCTTTGCACTGGGGGTGTGGGGGGAGGGGGTGCGGTACTCTTGGGAGGGGGTAGGGTACTCTTGGGGGGGGGGGGAGTGCAGTACTCTTGGGGGGTCTGTACTTATATGCTGTAGAATGCACATTTTACATCAGTTTGAATTCAACAGCAATGGAAAAAATCAATGGGAAAAATGACTTTAAAATACCTTACATTTCTAAAATTACTAATTTAAAAACAAAAATACTCCCAAAACCATGCATCCCATAAAAATAATGGTAGAATACTATGTTTTAGCTATTTTATCAGAGGGTGAAAAAAAAATCCTTGTCAAAGTGTGACTTTTTTTTCCACCTAACTTGTTATACTTCTATATCAGCTAGATGGAATTGTAACAAAGCGTTTCATACTGTACCATGCTGTTCTATGCAGTGCCATTCTGTGCCATGCAGTTACCATACTGTACCATGCTGTTCTATGCAGTCTTCTATGTCTTCCAGATGAGGGGAGCGCAAATGGTCCACATCGTATACGAAAATGAAAATAGAAAGAATATAGTGCAACAATGTATGACCTAATAGTCAAGCTAAATGAAGATAGATACTGCGCACTCACAAAGTTTTAGATACAAGAAAGCATGTTGGAGACACTTCTCTCTCCAACTGGAGTGGTGCTGGGTGGAGTATGTAATCTATTAAGTTGTATTTCTTCAATCTGTGTGTTTCGTGATGTCATCCGCTTAGTATCGCATGTGGATAAAAAGAATAATACAACATAGTATAGTAACGCCTGGTCTCCGATGGAAATGTAAGGTAAGTTTCACAATTTTACACTCACATTTAGGAGGACATAACAGGGCAGTATAGAGACACGTCTCTCTCTATTAGGAGCAGAACTGCTTCAGAATGTAAGGTAACACTCCCACCGTGGCCAGCTCAATCAGGGATGTGTGCCCCGCCGATGTAAAAAGAAAAAGCTCACAATGGTATAGTATATCAAAATATCTATTGCTAGTAACAAGAAAGCAATTTCATGTGCACTCACATTTCAAAGTACAACACCGGGCATGGTACGAAATAATGCAGAGCAGGATCTCCAGCGTTTTGGATAACCGGCGTGGGTCAGCCGTCCCGAACTCCTACGTCACTACCGGTGACGACTCGTCTGTGGGTGGAGCCAAGCGGGGACACACTATTGCCGTAGCGCTGATCTTTCTGCTGCAATCAGGAATCAGATGGGGAACCAGATTCTACGCGTTTCGCAAGAGATGCTTCTGCAGGAATCTGTTTCCGACAGGTGTACACTGGGAATATATAGGCAATATCCTCTTTCATTATCTAAATTGGCTCTATTGCATTACAGGTGATACTCACACATAGTACCACCTCCAAAAAGCCTAGTGCAATTGCTTGCCTAGCAACATATACAAACATAATGACCTAATACAAATATATTTTAATAAAAATACTAACATGTATAAAAATATAAAAAATATAAACTGGTTGTTAGCTAAAATAATATAAAAAGACGCAAGTGAATTCTGAAAGAGAGGACGGGTATAGAAACATATCATTAAGACACAAAAGCAGAAAGGGTACAATTAAACGGGGATACTCATGCAATAAATGCTCCTATATCAATATCCTTGTTTAAGCCTTTGGGCACTAAGGTGTTCATTCTGTGTATCCAAAATGTTTCACGTTTGGCGAGCGTATTCAGCCTGTCCCACCCCTCCAATGTGTGGGGATATATTCAATACCTTTATGTGAGACATATAGGAGATCTGACTGATGTTTAATCTTAAAGTGTAACGATACTTGATGGGTAAGTAAACCTTTTTTAATATTTCCCAAATGTTCAAGCACTTTTACTCTGAGTGGTCGTGAAGTTCTACCAATGTACTGAAGTCCGCACGAACATTCGAGTACACTGGCGACACACTTTATTGCAGTGTGGCCAGTACCGCAAGCCGGGAGATTTCCCGGCTTGCAAGTGGCAGCCCCTCGGCGTGCCGCGCGTCTCCGATGCGCGGTCACGCGTCATCGGGTGCCTGCGCCCCCTGCACGCACGTCCAGGGCTCCCCGAGGGAGCCCTGGTGTCCCGCGATGTGGGGGACGGCGGCAGGGGGTTCCGGGGGACCCGGCGGACCCGGAGAGGAGAGGGGGAAGCCGCGATCGGCGGGCCTCTCCTCTGCTGCTTCGGCGCGCGCCCGGCACCCTCCGGCGCGCGCCAGGTAACTGCTGCGGCCGAGAACGGGCAAATGCTCGAATAAACTCGGCCGCAGCAGTAGGTAAATGACATATGCTGATTTGCAATTAATGTAGTGTTCAATATTAAAAATGTCACCAGTGTGGTTGGATTTGAATGTCAACTTCTCAACATGTTTGTGGGTCCAGGCTTTACATATACAACAGCCATACAATCCCTTTGGCTTTTCTAACCATGTATTGCCATCAGATGCCTCCATTCCTTTTAATTTTGTGGGTGCAAGTTTTCCCTTTAGGTTCGGGCTCTGCTGAAAATTACTTTAGGTTTCTCGGGTATGTTGTTTTTTAGTATTGGATCATTCAGAAGAATATGCCAATTTTTCTGAATGAGTTTCCTAATATTATTGGCTTCTCTATTATATTCTGTAATAAAGGAAATACCATAATTCTAGTCTCTTATAGGTGTCTTTTTTGTTGTACTAATCAACTCTTTACGACTCAATTAATCTACTTTTTCTTTTGCTGTAGTAATAGTACTCTGTCTATAATTTCTATCCTTAAATTTTTTTACCAAAATATCTGATTGTTCTTCATATGTTATTATCTGTACAGTTACGCTTGATTCTCCTTAGCTGACCATACGGGATATTTTTGATCCAAATAGTATCATGGCAGCTTGATTCTAGTATGAAATTATTGGAATCTACAGGTTTGAAATAAGTTTTTGTTTTGAGACTGCATTTTTCAACATATATAATGAGATCCAAGAATTCTATCTCCACTAGACTGGTCTTACTTGTAAATTTTAAATTAAAATCATTCAAATTAAATGAAGTCAAAAACATATCCAATGATACTTGATCACCCCCCCAGATGATCACAATATCGTCTATGAAACGGCGATAAAGGACCAGACCCGCGCCGAGCTCAGTCATGGGCCAAATGGTACTATCTTCCCATTGGCCCATGAAAATGTTAGCATAGCTCGGGGCGAATCTGGTCCCCATCGCCGTTCCACATTTTTGCAAGTAAAATTTCTCATCAAACCAAAAATAATTATTATTTAATATGAATCTTATACATTCAATCAAATAAATGACTTGATCTTCCCCTAATTTTTCATCTTTCCTAAGGATAGTTTCAATGGCCTTACAGCCATCGTTATGTATTATTGATGTATAGTGTGAAGTTACATCTGATGAGGCTAATATATAATTCTCTTGCCATGTGATAGATTCCAGACATTTTATAATATCCGTAGTATCTCGAATATATGACCTCATGGTTTTAAAATATTTCTGCAAGAAGCAGTCTATATATTCTGACAGATCTGTGGTAAGTGAATTTATCCAGGAAATTATACGTCTCCCTGGGGGATGGACCAGATCTTTATGAATTTTTGGGATGAAATAAAATAGTGGCACTTTAGGTTTATCATTGTACAAATAGTTAATTTCCGTTTCATTAAGGATATCCAATGATTTACCTTTCATAAGGAGGATATTTAGTTTACTCAAGAACCCTCCGGGATATTTAGTTCACTAGAGAACCCTCCGTGGCGACCCATCGTCTCTAGTATTGGATCTTTGGGAGATGGTGTCTCTCGCTATGTTGACCATTTTCTGCAGCCCATTGTACAACTACTACCATCTTTTCTGCAGGATACCACTGCATTACTTATTGAGTTGGAGAATATTGTTTGGAAGGAGAGTTACAGGTGGGTCACCATGGATGTCACATCATTATACACAATCATTGCCCATGAACACGGCCTTAAAGCTATTTATCACTATTTGGAACTATCTTCTCTTTCCACTGCACAAATCACTTTCATTAATGACTCTATTTGGTTTCTGTTGACTCACAATTATTTTTTATTTGATTCACTTTTTTATCTTCAGACACAAGGTACGGCTATGGGGACGTCATTTGCGCCCTCATATGCCAACCTTTTTATGGGTTTATGGGAAAGCACACACATTTTTGGTGAAACTAATATTTTTCGTTCTAATATTATTTTCTATAAACGGTATATTGACGATTTGGTTTTTATTTGGGACGGCGATCTTCACACACTACACACTTTCATTGACACTTAACACCAATGATTTGAATCTCATTTTACATTTAACACTGATCCTCAGAACATCAACTTTTAGATGTACACATCCATGGTGGCCCAGATTCTCTGATATCCACTGATATTTATACCAAGCCCCACTCAAGAAATTCATATCTATATGCTAAGAGCTGCCATCCGAGATCTATGATCCGTGGTATACCAAAAGGGCAATTTTTACGCTACAAAAGATTGTGCTCAGATCAGGACAAATTTCTCCAACACTCTAAGAATTTAAGTCTCAAATTTGCAGATAGAGGTTATTCTAGTAAAGCTATAGAACAGGCCTTTACGCATGCTGACTGTTCAGATAGGTCCATGTTTTTAAAAAGAAGAAAAGTAAAATGTTGACCAATACATTTGAAGACAATCCTTGTTTATAACCATTCAGTAGACAGGCCCCACAGATTCAACACATTATATCCAAACTTGGAATGTGTTGAAACTTGACCCCAATTTGGAACCATATTACAGAGACCAAGATTGCATTCAGAAGAGCAAATATTTGGCTACGTCCCTTTCCAAAAGTCTTTTTCATCTCCCACTCCCACAAATTACCACAATACCCAGGGGTTCTTTAAATGTGGATTCTGTAAGTGCTGCCAGTGTGCAGTACCCACCAAAATATAGCTACAGTGTCTAAAGTGTCCAAATATAGAATCTCAACATTATTATTTTCACACGAGCTATGTGGTGTATGTTATAATTGTGGCTGCAATGCCAAATATGTGGGTAGGACAATTCGCCCGTTACACATTAGAATATCTGAACATGTTAGATTGATACTCAAAAAAGATCTTCTACATCCCGTATCTAAACATTTTACAACCTGTCTGACTGGGGGTCTCAAGAACTTTAGATTTTTTGGCATTACCCACATCTCAACTTACATCAGAGGGGGAGACCGACTTAATAGATTAAACAAAATGGAGATGCAATGGATCTTTCTGTTAGATACTCTGCAACCACACGGTCTTAATGTTGACTGGGAATTGCAACATTTTTTGCATGATTAGTATCACTCATGTTTTATGTAACAGCTTTCCAACACCTTTCACCCTCCCATCCCCTCCCTCCCTCTTTCCCCCCCCCCACCCCCATCCTTCACCACTCCCATCCCTCCTCCCCCCTCCCCCCCCCCCCCCATCCCCCTTCCCCCCCCCCCCCTCCCTCCCTTCCCCCCCCCTCCCTCCCTTCCCCCTCCCCTCTCCCTCCCTCCCCCCCCTGAAACGTGTCAGATGATCCACCAGCTACACCTGTCTGTTGAATAAATTTTTTGAAGTCACCACCCACGTCTACCCTGCTTCGTTCTTCGGCTGTGCGCTGTCTTTTCTCCCGCTGCTGCTGGAGGACTTCACACACTCAAGAATATATTTGTAGGATTTCTATCTAATATTTTATGTGTTGGCATCATTTAATATTCTATATGCCTCTTCCATATAGTAACTTTTATCTAAGATGACGACTCCCCTCCCCCTTGTCTGCCTGCTTGATGACTATATCGTCATTACATATGAGGCTTTCTAAGGCTTCCCTCTCTTTTTGAGATAAGTTGTTTTTAAATGTAGAATGTGTACTATCTTTCGTCAATTTATCGAAATCCTCTAATATCATCTAATGAAAAACTTCAAGATGATGTCCTTTTTGGTGACAAGGGTAGAATGTTGATTTGGGTTTAAGTTGAGTATGAACTATATCTCTCCTATTAAGGGGTAACAGATCATTTGAATTTTGCATATTTCTATTGTCAATCTCTATATTCATAAAGTGCCTTTTTACAGTCATTTTTCTGAGAAATTTATTCGCATCGATAAATAATTTAAAATTACTTGGTCCTTTAGTTGGTGCAAATGTTAGCCCTTTATTAATAACGTTAGACTGAAATGAGGTTGTTAATGATTGTTATGCTGGACACCTGAAACTCATTACATTGAGTAATATGAACAGCTGTCACATGTTTGCTGGTGTATAACTAGATGTCTTGTGATGCAAGCGAATTACTCTTTTGACAAAGGCCTGCCAGGCCGAAACGCGTCAAGAGGACTCGCTTGCACCTTGTGCAAATAAAGCTCTTTTTATTCTCCCACATCAGCCTTCATTCATTCTTTTTTGTGCTGTGCGGCGCTTCTTCTCTTCCTGAGAGGTTTTTCTACTTAGTCTGAAATTCTGTTAGAACCACTTTGCTAAGATTACAATTGTTACTTTTAATATCACTACTTATCGCCTTTCTCTTCCTTCTACCTCGTTTTCCTCTTGAAACCTTCTCTTTTTTGGTCCTGCTGGTGACTCTATATCCCTGAGTGGTTGGTATCGTTTTTTGACTCCCATGAACTCCATGGGTCTCGTTTATCTAAAAAAACGGCACCTTGGATGTTATCTCTATCTTCAGTAAATCGAATATGAGGTGTATACTTCTCATTTTTCTCTTTAGATTGATGTTTAGACTTATTGTCTCTATGGTCTGGTGTTCTAGAAGGGGCTTGTGGAACCCCTTCTCTATTCTGATTTTTAGATCTAGTTCTATGCAGTGCCATACTGTGCCAGGCAGTACCATACTATGTCATGCTATGCCATGCAGTGCCATACTGTGCCATGCTGTACCTACAGTACCAACAAAAAGTGCACCAAATTTGGTGCAATACAAAGTTAATCAAGAGGTAAAGCTGTAGCACACATTATTGCACCCATGACTGTAATGAATTGTGTTAACACTCGTTATTTATCAGTAGTGCTATTGGAAACAGTGGTTAAGGAGATAACACAAATGTTATGTAATGTGATACTTTGTGTGTTCATTTATCTTAATGGGGTAATAACATCTGCTTCATCTGTAGAAGCATTTATTTGGTAGGTGTTTTTTTTTTTAATCCCAGGGGGTAGAATCTTGGGTCGCAGTGCCGTAGGTTGATGGGATAGGGCCTCAATGCCACCGTCAGCATGGTGCAGGTTCTGCTTGCTGGAGGGGCAGGGGGTAGGGTCTCAATACCAGAGTCAGTATGGTGCAGGGTGTCTTCAGAGCTGCAGGGGCAGGGGTTAGGGTCTCAGTCGCAGAAGAGTAGTCAGTATGGTTGCAGGGTCTCATTCGCAGAGTCAGTATGGTTGCAGGGTCTCAGTGCTGTATGGGCAGGGGTTAAGGTTTCAGTGATAGAGGATCACAGGGAAGGGGGTTCTAAGTGCTGTGGGGTAGGTTCTTATTATGAGGTGGAGGGGGCAGGATCTCCGTACTAAGGGGAAAGGGGCAGGTACTCAGTGGCAGAGGGGATGGGGCGTGGTCTCAATGTCAGGGTACAGGATGGGGTTTCAATGCCAGTGTTGTCAATCGCTGCCGAGTAGAGGAATGTGAGGCTTCACAAGGTACAGCACGACCACTCTACAGATAGGAGGAAGAAGAGATGCTCTGCAGGGGATAGAGAGACACTCTGCATCAGGGGATGTGGAAGATGCTCTGCATTTGAGTGGCAGCAGTGCGGTGCTCCTGAGGAGGGTTTTGCGCTTTCACGCTGTGGAACACATATCCTTCTGTGAAGAGCAAATGTTTTGCCAGTTTGCATTCCGCAGCAGGTACGCATTTCCCAGAAACAGAACAAATAAATGGGAAAAATGCCCTTTAAAACCTCAAGCTTTTCTTAGATGTCAGAGAGTTAAAAAAATAAATTAAAAACGTTCTGGGACCTTGATCTAACAACTGACTGGATGGATTTGCACCCGGCATCTCATGCCTCCCGACAACATTTTGTAGCAAATAGGGAGTCACAAACAATGTGACCTGGCAATGTTGTGGGCCTCTTTCTTTGGAGCCGGACATTATCTCATCTTATTGGTTCACTTCCTAAGTCTCACGTGTATACAAACTAAAATGGGACAAAGGGAATTGGACAGAAGTACCGTGAGAGCAGCACTGGGTGAACCCGTCGGAATCAGTAGTGTATCCAATTGTATATATATCCCCTCAAGCCTCCCTCTGACTAAATTAGGAAGAAAAAGGAGCCCACCTGAGGTACCCTGGGAAATATGCTAATATCCCATCCCCCACTTGAGTAGAGGATTTCCATAATAACTACAGACTGAAAAATGTAGAGAATGATTCTGTTAACTGAATTCTGGAGATTTCAATGCAATGTATCGTGAATCTCTTTAATGTTATAGTCACTGTATACTGTTGCGGTTGAGCTTATTCTAAAGCTTACCCGGAATTGTTCGGGGCTGTTTCCTTTAGCAGCCGAACTTGGCCGCACGCCAGCCGCATCTCGTGGCCGCGTGCCAGCCGCATCTCCGTTCAGCGCTAATAGCGCTGAACAATGAAAGCGCCGCAGGCGCCGAAACTTAAAAAAAAAGCCAGCGTCTGCACGCGGTTTAAAAATTCCCGCGGTGGCGGCCGATTTAGACTCAGGGCGGCCGCCACTGTACATGTTACATAATATTGAAATGACACTCTAGCAAAAGGTGTTTATATATTTTAGCAAAGGCAAATTGCTAAAACGTTTTGATAACATCCTCTACACATTGTTTCCATATAAATAACGCCAATCTGTCTGTAATGCATCAAATACCAACACAAGATCAATGCCATACTATTTTCACATACATCTGTATTACCTCCTATAACACAAGGCACTTCCCCCCTGTGGTGTTAACCCTCAAAGAATATTTCATATCTTTCAAAAGGCAATTTTACTTTTTTTGCTGTTTAGTGCCTTAAGGTTGAAATTAATTATTATAAATATGTTCAAAGTGTCCAAATGACAGCTTAAAGCATTTTCCCTAGCAGTAATACACAAGCATATTTCACAAATCAAACTTTTTGATAGCAAACCAATGGCAGCAAAAAAAAAAAAATACTTTTTACTAAACAAAATATTTTGTTACACAATGTAACACCCCTTAGTATACATTTATGTATACATGCTGCCGCGGTAGATATAAGGAGTTAACCGGTTCTGAATACCACTGTGTACTGATGGACGTAGAGTATTCTCTGGCTAATGGCTGAGAGCAGAAGAAAGGGATAAGCCCATTGGACCCTGAAGAGCTGGGACGTCATGGCAACGGGAGTGTAGAGATACACAGGCTGGGAGGAGTGAGCTGAGAGGGAGACCCACGTGAGAGAGAGGAGAGAGGACATGTACTGCGGAGCCCCGGGAGAGAAAACAGCAAGCTCTAAGGAGCCTAACAGTCCGATTTGCCAAGCGAGGTTTGTTGTGACACTGTATGTATATTGTCTGACGTGTTGTCTGCGGTCTACTGGCATTTTAAGGCCACTGTATCTTTCCCTATGTACAAAGTCTGACCAGCCTTTCGCCTTGAGAAAGTGCAACACTTGTGTGAAACGTGTGGGAGGACCTGTTCTGTCATGTCTACCACTTACTTTTGTTCCAAATAAAGCCTTTTCTATTTTTGCACCTACTGGCACCCTTTCTTTTTCAAATGCCCTGATTATTGCTACTATTGCTGCTGCTATATATTTTGCTGTCAGCGGCACCAAAAGAGGGGGAGGAGGAGTTGCTGCTTCACCGAGGATGTGCGGTCTTCAATCATCGTAGAAGCGGGACCTGGTGTAGAGGAAGGTTTTACAACAGGAGGTAAGACGGCTTTTTCCTTACCTCCATTATCCCATACCCGGGTTCCCAACGGAAATTCAGTCCCCGGGGAAATAGTTACTGTCCACATAGGAGAGTGGTCACAGTGCCACTGATATCTCCAGGGCAAGTACATACCTCCCGACAGACCACCCGCTGAACCTCCCCCGATCCAGGCATATTTATTTGGCATATCTACAGCGCACTCTGGAGCACACAACAGGCTTATTTCACAGTGACCTCAGAAGCTTGCACTGGTGAAAGGTCTCATATGCAAGGAGTCCTCTGCACCGAGTGAGATGGAGATGGCGGCTTCTGGCGATCAGGAGGGTCATTTTGATGGAGCTCATGAAGAAACAGAAGTTCCCCCAATCAAAAAATCACGACCCCGGGCACATCAACCAAGCCTGGAAATGCTCAGCCCCTATTGCCTGACATTCATGGCTATTGTGGGCCTCACTGTTCGCTGCTGGAAAGGGGGATCCCTAGACCCAGGTTAGGATAAGGCCTGCCCGTGCCACCACTTCCTTGAATCGACACAACAAGTTATTCTACAGTCGGGATGTGCTTACATGCTTGAAGAAGCCTGAGACACCCGGACATATAGACCAACAATCAGACAATAGACTATGTACAATAATCTCCAGTGGGCAAGTTTTTGAAACAATCTAAATTCGGTAGCATAGACTGAAAGCTTCTTTTATTACATGTTACTGCATTTCAAACAGAGATGTTGAAACCCGGTTTTGACAAAAAAACTAATTAGGTCTTTGTTCTAATTTTTACACAAAAACAAAAGGGGGAAATATGTTAAAGGAACTGGGCAGCTCAAATAACTTCATATTAAGAATCATATTTAGGGTGCTAAGCCATCAGACAAATTACAGTGCACTTATATAATGTGTTTTATGACTTAGTTATGTTTACTAAATATGTCTCTAAATATCTAAAGGGATGATATTCTAATCAACTGCCATTTCCAGATTGTACGTGAAATAAGCTAAGGTCAATATTACGCCCAGTTCCAGTGGTTGAAGCATTTTTGAGTCCTTGGTCATCTCGTTCCAGCCCGTTTGGAGGGTCTCCTCTGTGTCTTTGGTTACAAACATCAGACAAACAGTACAGCGTTATACATGTGTAACATGGCCTCCCGGCAGTTACTTCAAGAGGTCTGTATGTGTATTCAGCCTTGAATATGTAGCCATATTCAAGGACTGGCCTTGCAACCTGAGGTTGTCAATCAAAGGGGTGGATATTGGTTGGAACGCCCAATATCTGTGTGTGGGCCAATCTGTGTCCGGCTCTGTCTTGTAATGATTCAAAGTTAGAGACACTCCCCTGAGATGTTCCAATTGAGACACACCTCCTAAATTAAGTAGTCAGTTAGCCAGTTAGTTAATGAGTCAGTTGAGTCTGTGATCTACTGAGTGAGAGGAGTAATTACAGGAACTCTCTCTCTCCCTCCACCCATGCTGGGTTGGAGGGAGGGGGGCCAAGAAGAACATGATGCTAACCAGGGCTCTGAGCTAGAGAGACAGGACTGATGATACTGTGCTACTGTGCTGCTATGATGCTGTGATACTTTGCTGCTGTACTGATGCTGCAATAAAACTCCAGAAAGATACTGCTGTGTGGAACTTTGTCTCTGGTATGTGAAGAGTGTCAGTGGGGGTCCCTCCTCTTAAGACCCCAGAGGATCCCTACTGGCTGGAGACGCTGCACCACCCAGAGATGACCAGAACAAGGTAACCTGTCCCACCTTCTGTGCCTGTCCTGGCTCTCCCCAGACCACCGCGGATCCCTCAGCCCTCCTGTAACCAGCAGGTTAAAGCACCAATACACCTGTGTAAACAGTGAAGGAGAGAACCCCCCTCAGATCACTTAGGGGGGGATGGGATAAAAGGGTTACACATGCGATAGTGTACATCAGTGTGTTGTTGTATGTAAACTTCCATTGACTTGAATGGGCATTTCCATGCAATAGTGCCCCGATCGGCACTAATCTTTCACACCACATTTTCTCCGAAGACTATTAGGGGTAAGCCATAAACAAGAAAGAGATTTCAAATTATCTAGAAAGGGAGAACTTAAAGTGGAGGATAATATGTGAGACTCGGCCCTGTGCCAAAGCCAGGAATGACTCGCCTGATACAGCGTGAATCACTTCCAAAGTTCTAAATTATTTCTCCCTGTGGTAATAAAGGGATTTTTACAGCACAACAGTATGTAAGACAGCATTGTCAGCTATAGTTTATTTAAACTGTGAGGCACATAAGAGAGAAATAATGAATTTACTATTGACTTTGCAGACAAAAACCTTTCAGGCAGATACAAAAAAAAACAACCTGGCCATGAATGTTTCACTTAAAAAAGAACCCTTTAATCTCTGCATTGCTAATGTATCTATTCACCTTTGAATTAGTAGTATTTTTTTTATATATAAACAAGCAAACAATAGCTATAATATGTAGAAATTGGCAATTGTGAGAGTCTTATTTTGGGCATCTATAGAAGCTACCAAAATTATCCCTTGAAGTTTGGGATACATTTGTTTTTTACATTAATTATTTTATACTTTATTAAACATCATTTTTTTTTTCATTCAATAAATATCTTTGTATTATGTGTGATTGTTAACTTAAAAAAAGGAGGTTCAAAGTGTGAATCCACACTGGTGAATTTCAAACCTGGAGTCTGCGGGTTTGACTTTGGATTAGAAATCTGAGTTGAACAGTTAGTGAATTCAGGTTTTACGTTGAACTCAAATTTTTCAGGAATTCAGACTTTGAGTCTAACTTTGGAAAGCATTTTAGAAGCAAAGTTCAATCTTTCCATTTGTGGTCAAAAAAATTCAGACTTATGCACTAAAGTTACAAAAAAAGTACCCACAAAAAATTATTAAATCATCGGTCTACTCTCTGAACAATGTAAGTGTTCATTTTTCTTTTGATATAATATTTGTGAAGAGTTTATTTAAGTCCTTGAATAAAAGCCAGCCAATAATGATGGATTGACATTTTTCTTTCTCCACCATATCTCACCCTCTTTCTCTCTCTCCCCTCCTTCTCTATCTTCCTCCTTTTTCCCCCTCTTTCTCCGCCATCTCTTTCCTTCTCTCTCTCTCTCTCCCGTCCTTCTCTCTCTTGTCTCACTAGTCTCTCTCTCGTCTCGCGCTATGGGGACTCCCGCTCCCGGCGTCCCCTTACCTTGCTCTTCCGCTGCCCCGAATCCCCGGTGGAGTTCCCCTGCCGTCGGCGTCACCCCCGCGGCTGCTCTCTCTTCCGGGTCACGCGCGTCATCCCTACAGGCGTGCGCGGACCCAAGCCTCTCTTACCTGGCGTCCTGAGCCTGGTCCCGCCTACTCCTTGCGGGCATGCGCACTGGCGCGCTCCACAGCCCCAGCTCGACCAGGTCTGCCCCAGGCTTCTCTCTCCTATCAGGGTTAACCCCTGGACTGCACCTCTGCTCCTCCCTTTCCCCTGATAGTCCCAGCAGACTATTTAGTCCTGTCTCCCCATTCTCTCAGTGCTCTGCATAGCTACTGTACCTTGGTGCTGTCTGCTTCTGCTTGGCTCTCTTGTTTTTCTGTCCCTGTTCCTGTCCCCTCTGCTGACCTCCCTGGATTTCGACCTTGGCTTTGGAATTTGACCACGCTGCTTTTTGGACCCCTCGGACTTGGCTTTTGGACACTCTACCACGCTGTCTTTTATACCACTTGGACTCGGCTAAAGGACCCTCAACGACGCAGCTCTCTCCTCGTCCCAGGCTTACGGACACTCTACCACGCTCCCTTCTCTACTCCAGGACCATTGGCTTACGTACCCAACCCTTCTACGTCGGATTTGGCAAGTACCGAACTACTTCTATTTTTGTTCCCCGGATCAGCTACGCTACTTCAACACTCCGGCCGTGCCCCCGTTTACTGTAAGGTGTGTAGTATTTGTCCTTTCCACCTCAGTCCCGGGGTCTCGTCTGGTTTGTGGGCAGGCCGAGCATTACATTATGCAGAGCCCATCAGACCCAGACCCCCTGAGGTGGAAGATACCCTGACCACTATCTCCAAACATTTCACCTTTTTAGACAATCAGGTTACCGCACTTAACCAACAAGTTGCTACTTCAACCTCTCAAATGCCCCAGGTTAACGCCTCCAGTTCTGCTATTCCTCCCACTGTTTCCCGAGAGGGAGCAGGCACTTCTGAGTTGCGGATCCCTACGCCTAGTAAATATGCCGGAGACCCGCTTGCATGCCGTGGGTTTTTAAACCAGTGCGAGAGTCAATTCGAACTGTCACCTTATCGCTTTCCCACCGATCGAACCAAGGTAGCTTACATCTTCTCCCTCCTCACCGGGGACGCTTTGGCCTGGGCTTCACCTATCTGAGAGCTAAGACCTGAACTCACTTACAGCTTTTCCAACTTTAAGAGAGAGTTTCATTTAGTTTTTGATACCCCTGGACGTAGTGATATGGCTGCTTCCTCCTTGTTCCACATTTCACAGGGTCGGAAATCTGTGGCACGATACTCTCTGGAATTCCAGACAATCGCGGCTGAGACTGGTTGGAATGATGGTACACTCGCGGCGGCCTTCTGGCAAGGGCTTTCTGAGTCCTTAAAGGATGAACTGGCGGCTCGTGAGAGGCCATCTTCATTGGAGGCCCTGATCGCTTTATGCATCAGGGTGGACCAACGACTTCTGGAAAGGCAGGCCGAACTTCAAAGTCCTCGTACTGCTGTCTTTATGCCTTCTGCTTCCAGATATCCTGCTCCTGTCTTACCGGCATTGGACGCTCCGGAACCCATGCAACTGGGCAGCCATCAACTTTCGTCTACGGAACGACTTCGTCGAGGGCCTGTGCTTTTATTGCGGATCTCCTGGGCACATCTTGTCGCGTTGTCCCTTGAGGCTGGGAAACGCCAGCACCCAGTGAGGTATGAGGGGATTTCACTGGGTACAATCTCTTCCTTACCCTCTCCCGCACAGCAGTTTCCCAAGCGCATCTTACTCCCTGTCCTCCTTAAGTATGTCAGCCTCCAAATCCCTGCTCTGGCCTTCCTCGATTCCGGATCCTTGAGGGAATTTCATGAACCATGCTTTTGCAATTCAGAACAACATCCCTCTCCGTGAGAAAGCCATTCCGGTCGGGTTGGAGGCTATCGATGGCCGACCTCATCAGCCAGCCTTTATATCCTTGGAGATACTTCCTTTCTATGAAGGATGGACACTTGGAATTCATTACTTTTGATGTCATCCATTCCCCTTCGGTTCAACTCATTCTGGGCCTACCGTGGTTACAACTCCACAACCCCATTATCGATTGGACTGCTAAGTCTCCCTTCTGATGGAGATCGTCCCATGTGGAGTTTCTTCCTCCTTCCCCCACGGTACTGGCCATCTTGGAGTCCTCCCCCCACAAGAGGCCACCCTACCGGAGGTTTATTCTGAGTTCTTGGACGTCTTCAGTAAGACTAAATCCGAGGAGCTTCCTCCCCATCGCCCTTTCAACTGCCCGATTGACTTTATTCCGGGAGCCCCTTTCCCCAAAGCCAGGTCGTATTCCTTACCTTTGCCCGAGACGGAAGCCATGGCTGAGTATATCACGGAGAACCTTCAGAAAGGCTTTATCCGGAAATCCACCTCCCCCTCCTCGAACTTCTCCTTAGGTATTTACCGGACTTCTGCGGATCTGCCCCCCTGCCAGTCAAGGGGTCGGCCTCCCTCCATGTGTGTTACATTTACTGATGCTGTTTAGTTTATCCAAGAGGGATAAGCGATATTAAGAAAGTTTGTGCCATTTTTCAAGCTACACTTGTTTGCTTCCTAATTGTTTTTGTGATTTTACATTTATTTTACATATTTTTAATACACTTTGGTGCTATTCTAGCATTTACCTGCTTGTTTTGACTTTTTCCAAAACCAAAATGAAGAGAACTTTGGCAAAACCAAAACAAGAAACTTTTGATTAGAACTGAAATAATTTTAAAAAAAGAGCACATTTTTTTTTAATTTCGAACCAAAACCCCAGTGGAAGTGCTCAACCTTTACTGGAAAGTTTAAGCTGTGGGCCAGCTATAGAATATTCCCATGAAAGAATATATCAAGCATTGATGCTGCTTATAAATCATACACTAAGCACTTGTACAATGCCTCTTTCCAGTTAGTTCTATGTGGGAGAACCATTTCTGTGTGATAGCCGTAATCACTCATTACATTGCCGTTTAAGTCTGACTCTTATCACACTTTAATGAATCAGCCTTTATGAGAGTAAATGGGATAATATAATAGGGATTGTCAGTAAAACCCCGACACAAATTGCTGTAAGCGGAGTAAATAAAAGTGAAATAACATAAAGAAAGAAAACTTCATAATGGAATGTAAACCCCCTTTTTTTTTTTTAAGTAAAACTGTCAATTATAGAGGAATTTTTGTATGTGTTATGTATCAAGCATTTTTTGTATGTGTTTTTTTTATTTATACTCTTTCGGAATTAGCAGTAACTATTTCTATTCAATAGACTTGTATTTGAAATAGGATAATAATAATAATAATAATAATGACTTATAGCACTTTTCTCCCAATAGGACTCAAAGCGTGTCGCAATTACTGTATAGTGCGCAATAAGCAGCATTGTACAGACACAGTCTTGGTCAATTGCTCACATTCCCATGAATTCAGTTAACGCACAATCACAGCTTCTGTTAATATCCGTATACAAGTGGATTTGGTCTTCCACTTCAGTCTTCTACTTGTGAAACCCGAGTCCTAACTAAACGAACTGACTATCTCTGTTACATTTGCATCTCCTGAATTTTCTCTCCCCAGTGAGAGTTGGATTGGTGATTTGGATTGTATTTGGATTGTAGGATAATACGGTTGTGGATAAATCCGTGTTCTGAGAACTGGACACTAGAGATCATTCATAAATAGCAGTACGATGTGGAATTCTGGGTAAAAGGTTTAAATTGAGTAAATTACAGGATAATTCTGCAAGAAAGCCAACGAAACCTTTAATTTAAACTATGTACACAGATTTAGACAGTTACTTTCATCTTCCATCAACACCTATTCCATAATGAAATATTGGAGAATGGAAAATAATGTTGCAAGGATGATATGGACTTATTCCTGGGGGTGGAATAACAAGTACACAATTATAGTTATTTCATAGTCCTAACCTGGAACCTTGTGTTGCATGCAGAAACTTCACTGTACTGGATTTTAATCCGTCCTGTTTTTTTTTAAGTAGAAGCACCTAGTTTGAATACCAAGACAGGGAATTTTTTGACCATGGACAATCTTCCTTTTGGGTTTTGTTTCAATATAGCAGGAGAAGAAGGTCACGAGCACAAGCGTAAATAGTCTCTTTGAAACTAATAGGACATGATGGATATGAGCTCATGGCAGCAAGAACCAGCACAGTCGTAAAGCGGAAATATTTCACTAAACGCCATCAAATTATCTGCATTCCTAGGCACTTCTTTGTCTCTAAGTGTCCTAGGTGAAGTTGTGCATATCCTGGCCAATTCCCTGGTGGAATCCAGAATAAGCGGGTGTCTGATGTTATCTGCTTCATTGGTATTCAAGGCATAATGGACTGTGAATTCACTCATTGAATTTACTCACTCAATGTCTACTAGATTTATGGCTATGAAAAGGAAGGTATTTTTAGCTGAAGCAGAGATGGGATTGGTTCTCCAAGGCTTGCAGTTGTACAACACGAACGTGTGTTGCTCCATTAACGCACACCCAAAAGAATTCACAAGGAAAAGTATTGGTTGTGAGCACAGTACGACACATTCCCTACATTAAAGAAAAGGTTCAGCATACTACGATTGGCACGAGCTGCGGTTTTAATCAATGCCTTTTTAGACCCAACCTTTCCCTGCACATTTGTACTTTCATCAGGAAGTAACAGTTTGGATTTACATTGCCATTTTCACACCCTTTTGTTCCAAACAGTATTATTAAAAAACACCCACTGCCTGTTTTCCTGGAATTACTGGTAGATTACATGCGTGCTCTTTTTCTGCTTAGAGGTCACAATTTATCATGCAGTTAAAATCCTAAATAAGTTATGTAATTTCCATTCATATTATGAACTTCATGGCACAAAAAGTAAGAGTTTTTGGCCAACAAAGACAAAATGTACAGGACTTTTTGTTACGATTACAGAGAGAATATTAAAGCTGAAGCCTAAGCAATATCCTACATGTGTTTTTTTTAAATATATCAGTTCTGTACTATGAGAAAATACGTGTAGCATTTAAAAAAAAAAATAAAACTGTGATTACATTTTTAATGTATTATAATGCAACAAACATTTTTTGTTTCTATAGCAACTATTTACAAAGTCACGTCCCCTTCCTCTTCTGAAACAGGCTCTGACACCCCCCTTTTTGAACCCTGCCCTCTCCCTACCAGTGCACCAATTGTAGCTAGTGACTGCCTGGTCACATGATCTTCCCCACAGAACTTTGCATCTTTGGTCCTCTTATGCAGCACTGTCAGCCATTTAGCGAACCCCTGAGCTGAATCTTCGTTGATCGATCACAGGAGCATGGATCAATTGTCAACTTACAGTAAATAATTACTTATCATTGTGTAGATTGTATTAATGCACATATTAAATGGGCACAATTTTTTTTAAAAATAAATAAAAAAATGGCAGCTTGGACTGCTGCGTTAACCTTCTTAACTTGTGGTATTCATTATTAGTGTAGCCCTGCTTCCTTCTAACATAAAGGGTCTACTGCTGCTGGCTTTACCTGCTGGCTCACAGAGATCTGAGCCTCCGCCACTGGGAGCCTGGGGCAACAATATAAGTACTGGCAGCGCCTCCACCTGCCCAGGATCCCAATAACATGAGATAACCCCAAACAGGAAATAGTGACAACAGCTCTTATCTTAAGTTGATAACCTTTACTGCATATGTCACACAGAATAAACAGAAATACAATCCCACTATTAACCATAACCACCCCTTGCAGCATGGAGGAATGACCCACCACCGTGTATTCCCAGACCGTGTCCAATGTACCAACCAGCCCCTTGGTCTCTCAACCCCAGAGTGTCCCCAGGGAACCTACACCCCCCCGCCCCCCAAGGCGTGATCAGCGCTTGGATGTTACCGGTATGTTGGTGCACTTATGTAAATACCTGCCGGGCGCTCCAGCACCCGGACCCGCTGACACTTCAAAAAGGATCCGCCGATCCAATGAAGCCTCCCACGTTGAGTTCCCACCGCAGGGGATGCCTCCAGCGTGCCTTGATTTCTGTCCATTAGTCTGGTCCCAGACAGGGAATATCAGATTACTCAGCAGCTATGTCCCTGACTGTTACTGAATACTAAAGGCAAGGTCCCTACACAAAGGGCTGTCCCTACAGCAACAGCAAGCTGGAGGTGACTCAGGGTCTTAACTGGGGCCATGGGGTACACTGACCTAATGCAGAGGGTCCCTGACCCCTGCATATGGATCTCCTCCCCTCTCTAGCTCCCAGGATCAACTGCCTACCCCTTGCAGCGTTCCAAAGTGTTACAACTGCACCAGTGGAATCTTATCGGATGATTGGCTGCCATGCATCACATGTCTCAGGCTCCTCAGGCTCATGGGACTTGTAGTTCCCTGCTAAACCTGTCTCTATGGGCCACCGCGTGCGCCTTGCGCATTGTGCCTGCGCAACTTGACATGGCTGCCGCCCTGCGCATGCACAAACCTTGGGCAAGATGGCGGCGCCCTGCTAAGGAAACCGCCAGCGATGTGATCGCCCTAGATGCAGTCGCTTCTCTTGCCCCAGCTGCCCTACACCTCATCCTCCCTACCGGAGCCCAAGGGGAATCCCCGACCGCTGGGGAGGTTAGTGCCAGAACAGCTAAAGGCAATAACCCAGAGGGGGACGCGGCTACATTAGGAATGTCTTTTAGTAAGATTTTATTTCTTTAAATACCACTTTAATACATTCCATTACCAAGGCTCTTTTAAAATGGCAGCTTTATCAATAATTACTTGGATATGATAAAAACAAACATGTATCATATAAAAACAAAAAAACCTATAATAAGTTTACTGACATTTTCAAACAGCTGTGGAATTCTTAGACTTGAATATGCACTCCCAAAAGGATTCATCTGAAAAACAACTGCAAGCCCGTTTCCACTTTCCTGGCAGCAAGTAAGAGAAACACAAGCACCACAGTTATATTTATTGAAGTCCCTCGTAGGAGTCTTGTGGCTTTATGTCTTTCTAGAACTCTAGCCATAGTTCAGAGAGAAGTACAATTCAGGTTATAAAAGCACCCATAAAAGTGATTATGTTGAATATGTAAAGCAATATTTTCCATGTCTGTCTGTTACTTGACTTTTGCATCCATCATTTCTTAACGTGATATGTATGTATATTTTTATTTATATTGTACCAACCGTGTGTGCAGCCAATTACAAAATCAACATTAACATACAAGATACAATACAATAAGAGCGTCAAACCTTAAAGCACATGATAGGAAAAGAAATCCCTGCCCCAGATACCCTATAAACAGAGAACGTACAAAAATGGAGTTGGTTAGTGCCGGCGGTTACAGCCGTCGGTTAGTGCCGTCGGTTACAGCCGTCGGTTAGTTAGTGCAGATGCAGGGATAATTTGTGGGCACTAGGGTGGCACTGGACGTCTGGAATTTGTGGTCACATGAGCACATCAGCAGTGGTCACATGACAGCCACCAGCCCCCCGGCTGACGAAATTAGAAGCGAAGGTTCCACTTCTGTTCTGTTCTGGCCGACTGCTCTGTGGGAAAAAGAGAAGAGATACCAGTGAACAAAACCGAACTGAACACAACTTAAAGGCCTGGGAAATATGCCTATTTGGAACTTAAATGAATACATATGCCCTTCTATCCATATCATGCAATATTGTATAATAAGTCTGATCGAGAAACAAAACATGTCTGTATTTCAGGAAGGCTCATTACATATATTTCACATATTGGACACATGCAGGTTAGCGAGGAATTTCTCAAGTCCTTTAATTTCCTCTTTAGATTTGATTCCGGTGAAGATTGCAGAGCGCCCTGTTAAATCAGTGCTCCTAACATCACATTACCTAAATCAGTAACAAACATTAATTTCCCAGAGGTTAACGCATATCCACATTGTTCTTCGAGAGGCAAAAGCTGGTGTGAGCATGCACCTCCCGAAGAAGAATGGCCGCCCCACAGAAAAAAGCAGTGCGGAGAAAGTCTCTGTAACTGCAAAGAGACTCTCAATTTCCTCTGCTCAGAAGTTTAAAATCTGCCACAAAATACTATTTTCCTCTGATCCTTCATCTTAAAAGGAACAATTACCTATTAAAAGGAGAACAATTAGGAGCCTATTCTACTAGGTTTGATAACTTTGCTGCCATCTCTAAAGGTTTGGCATGACCCCATCAAACGTTTTGTCATTTGTGTTATCATAGTACTGTATTCAGAAACAATCTGAAACCATTTCCACAAGTCTCAACCCGTGAGGTAAGAAAATGCCAATACCGCTCGGAACAGCACCGATGGTATCTCAGCCTTTATCTCAGTTCTCCCCCGTGCAACCTGGCCACAATCTGTAAGAGCTGCATAGAGAGTCACATCTCCCTTCACAGCTCTTACAGGGGATCTCCCTGCACAGAGAGAAGCTGCACCTCCCTGCACAGCTCTTACAGGCGATCTCCCTGCACAGAGAGACGCTGCATGTCCCGGCACAGCTCTCACAGGCGAACACACTGCTTTTATTTAAATGTTAATACTAGTGTACAGGAGCAGGGGATCTCCGGAGCTGAACCCTATTCATTTCAGGTGCGGGGACCCCTGCTTCCCGAGTTGCAGGCCCCTGTATGTATCCGCAGACCTCATCACCACCCTTCCCCACCTGCCAGATGGCCCGACACCTAGCTTCTCCCAGCCACTGCTTTTGATCCACATACTCTATGCAGGCACCTCGGCTAATCGAATTACCGGGGCTGCGTCCATAGAGATGAATACACAGTACATTGCATTGGGTAAAGACCTACATTACAATACATATGCGTACCCGCAAAACATGCTTGTTTAGCAGTGAGGTAGGTAGACAAAGGCAGTGCACTGCCAGAAAAAATGGAGGAGGCTAACGGTGGCAGAAAAAGTGTTCCTTTATTGGATAAAAGGATCAAACATGACCCCTGGATGTCACAGCAAACGCACAACTACGCGTTTGGTTGATGCGCGGTGACGTCACGATCCTGGCGCGAACAGCGCCTGTATTTATATCTGCTGGTTTGTTTAGTTTAAAATAAACCTTGATAAAGGGCGCACGGCCCGAAACGCGTAGGTGTGCGTTTGCTGTGACATCCAGGGGTCATGTTTGATCCTTTTATCCAATAAAGGAACTCTTTTTCTGCCACCATTAGCCTCCTCCATTTTTTCAGGCAGTGCACTGCCTTTGTCTACCTACCTTCTGCTTACCTTGTCTGGTGGATTGCACGCTGCTAAGGATATCCGATGGGACTGCTCTACTGAAGAAGTCTGGAAGCAAAAAGTGAGTCTTCTTTGTACATTATTACTCTTTATCTCACAATGTATGGGACAATTTATGTACTGCTCATTGTGCTGATTAGCACTAGGTACTAGTCCCTTAGCCCTATTAGGGTGTTTCATTGTTGCTCACAATGTCATTGGAGTGGTCCTAACTCACACCTTGTTTAGCATGGACAATTACAGTACTTACAGTAATAAAGTCCAGAAACACTTTACACATATTTCGGTTCTGTTTGCCCCCCAATATCCCCTATCAGGGACCCAATCCCAGGTTCTGAGTTTTCTACCTAGTTCCTACTGAGGGGTCAAACACACATATTTTATTCCCAGCCTATGAGCTCACATAGGCGGCCACGGAAACATGGTTTAAATGGGTTGGAACACACAGTGTATCTGCCACAGGAGTGCACATACTCAGCCAGATACACACGGTTTTAGGGGTAGCTAGCCGGGTTTCACCTTTATTTTGTGAGGCCAGGTACCCCTACCGTGACAATGGGGTCTCCAGGGGCCCCATGATGTGGTGGCTGCGCCGTGCCCTTAGGGTGTTTGTTTTCTAGGGAGATCAGTTACTGTGCAACTGTGAAGTGCAGAGTGAGATCTGTAGTGCAGGGATATGGAAGAGCGGGCTCCTCCTCTTCCATTCTAGGGTTAAGTGGCGTTCTGGGGACCAGTCACATGATCGCCGTTTACTGGCACCCAAAGAGTTAAGGTGGAGGAACTTTCAGGCATCAAATAATTTGCACCAGATGTAAGTCCGTGTTTGTTACATTCTACTAGGGATGAGCGAATGTGTCCGCACGCATGCGCCAAACTTTTCTATTTTTTCGCAAACTTGTTTGTTCAAACCTTTTGTCATTCAAAAAACGTGCAAAAGCATGCAATTACGCTGATGTTGCACTGCAACGTTGGTTTTAAGTTGTTTTCAGTTTAAAGCTAATTTGTCACTTTAACTTAGTCGAATTTTCACATAATCAATTTTTTTTATGTAAAAGGTCATTGCCTTTAAAAAATACATTCTATTTCCTCCCTAGGTGGGAAGGGGGTGGTCTGCAGAGCTAAACTGTGGCTATTTCAGCTCCCTGAGATATTTACATCTGAAGGTGATTCAGGTATTCCACTGTGTTTTAAAGGCTCCGTTGCACACGGCCAATAGGAAGCCCAAAGTGACGATGTCACGGATTCCTATTGTCCCACAGGACCTTGTAATAGACATTTTCTGTTCCCAGTCGGAACTGCTAACCAGCAGCCCCTTCCAATGTAAGTGTCTCGGGAAGCAAGGGGTCCTCAGAGGTGGAATCAATGCGTTCAGCTCCGGAGACCCCCAAATAAAATGAACCAATGCCTCTTTAAATATAGAGGCAGAGGGACGCATGCGCGACGTGGAGGAGAATGGAGTACTAACTCTTGAGCGGAAAAAAACCGAGAGTTAATAAACTAAATATGAAAAGACCTACCTTGGCAGGTGGCTTAGCGGTACCCTGCCTGTTATCATATTACAAAGCGGCTCAATTAAGTCAAATTATACAATGGCATTCAGACCCTAAATTGAAAAGATGGGTGGAATTGGAAAGTTCTGCTTGCTCTCCATTAGAGCTTAGCAACCTGATTTGGCTACCTAAAAAAGCGAGGAAAACCGCTGCCCTACCGCTCACCTCATTGACCAACTCCATATCGGTTTGGGAAGCAACAAACATAAAAAACTCACTCACATCAGGACGTTCTCTGATGTCCCCCATCTGGAATAACCCATGTTTTGCACCTGGCCTAATTGGTACAAATAGTTCAATCTGGAAACTAAAAGGATACAATAGAATCAAGGATATGGAAGGATATAATCTGAAAATTAAAACATTCGACCATATCAGATTAGAAAAAGATTTGCCCCACTCAGAATTCTATAAATACCTCCAGATTAGAGCATTCTATAACAAATTTGCCCCGTACCCTCCCCTGACGAAATTCGAAAAGCTCTGCCGGGCAGAAACCGACACTAAGGGACTTATATCTACGATCTATGGAGAGGTAGTCGAATCTGCTAGATCTAAACAGCAAACACCTTCATTCCAGAACCAATGGGAGATAGATTTAGGGGAATCCCTAGATGATGAGGATTGGGGCTCCATATTTCTAGCCACTGCCAAAAGTTCCAAATGCACCACACTGAAGGAGAACGCATATAAAGTTCTTATGAGATGGTACCTCACCCCACTAAAATTATCGAAATACATACCAGGGTCCTCCCCATTGTGCCCCAAACAATGTGGAGGAACAGCTGATCTGTTACATATGCTGTGGTCTTGCCCGTTGATAACCCATATCTGGGAAAAAATTAGAAATTGGATTCAGAAGATTTTTGACCTCTCTATTCCCCCTGACCCTTGGCTGTTTCTATTAAACAGACCTTTAAAGGATCTATCAAAGTCACATAACAAATTAATTGCTCATTTTGCAATAGCCACACGGTGTGAGATTGCAGCACTATGGAAACGCCCCGATATTCCAATTATCCCAAAGATTCGGAATCGTATTTGGTTTATCTGCCAGATGGAAAAATTAACAAGTTTAGTTAATGATACTGGCGATAACTTTCTAAAAGTCTGGACCCCTTGGTTAGCACAGACAGACATCCCTGGGGTAGAGCGTGACACAATTTGGCTTTAATAGTAAGAAGTGCGTTCTCCTACAGGAGAGTAAAATAACTACCCCCACACACACAACGGGATCAACTACTTAAAGCTGAATAAAGCCCTAGTTATAGCCTTACAACTCATGGGCCATCTATGCTTCAAGAAAAACTAGCCTTGTTATATCCTTCCCTACCAACCACCTTTACCTCCTCCCCTTTCCCTTCTACCCCCCCCAACCCTTCCCTCCCTTTTTTTTTTTTTTTTTTTTTTTCATTATTATTATTTATTATTTGTTCACCTGCACTCGCACGACCGAGTAGGGCTCGAAAAGTTGTGCGATTCTCATATATGTGATCCAAAGCCCACATTACATGTGCTATTTTATATTGTACATGCATATAATGTTCACTCTGTATACCATGCATTTGTTCACAATAAAATACAAGTTATAAAAAAAAAAAAAAAATATAGAGGCAACTTTTATTTATTTTTTAAATCAGACAAATTGGCAAAAAGTAAAACTTGTGAAGAAACGCAATTCTAGCAGTAAATTCTAACTTTGACAAAAAGTTTACCCATCTTAATATTTGACGCAAATGTGGTAAAAAAAATGGTGGAATGTATCAAAAATCAATTTCTTTACTCCAAAATTGCCTTGATTAAAAGTCCCACATATTTTTTGCTGGCCCCACAAAGCAATATTCAAAGAAAATATCTCCTTAATTTTCAGTTATTCAGTTTTCGTTCAATAATAACCACAATTGTGTCATAATATGATAATTAGGGTTAATATTGGGAATTATTATGTAAAACATTGGCACAAGTTGTGAGAATGTTCTGGTTTAAAAAAAAATATATTAATTCAGCAGCCATCATTACTACAATGGCGTTCCCTAAATGGAAATTAAGTTGCCTTTTTTTCAGTAAACACCACGGAAAAGTTAGCAAAGGAAGAAGTTACTAGCTGTGTATCTCTAATTCTGAGCATAAACGTATGTGAAAATGAGCTGACGTCTACAGGTTATCAATTATTACATAAATGATTATGTGCATAAAAGAAGACGTTTTTTATCACTCGGAAATCCTTTGTTTAATTAGCTTCCCATTTATATGAATTCACTTGGTTGGATTTCGCAAATATTGTTGCAGTTTTTGTTGATCTACAACGAATACTACGGTGTTCCATCAATTTAGATTTAGACACCTGGGTACAGTATATTGTACCAAAGCTTGGGATTAACTATAGTACAATGAAATATTTTTATAATACAGAATTGAAGCAATGCAGACAGAAGACCCTGAAGTCTTAGTCATAAATTTCTGACACACTGCACACTATTTACTGTCACTGAATTTTTACGTAAAGGGTCCAATGGCTCAATGTAGTAACTTTTACCACTTTTGCTTTCTCAACAAATCAGAGTAAATTACTGAAATAGCATGAGACTAAGATGCATGTTCTATAGCATCTATGTTTTATGATTCTTAATCCCAAACCACATGCTTGGTTTTAACTCAACCTTTTCATTGCAAGGTTTTTTTTAGGATTGGACATCTTCTGAATATTGAGTTTCCTGGGAAAGTTGTTCCTATACATGAAATGATGAACAGAACTTTCCCCATATAAAGTATGCAGTACGGTGACATTTATTTGTTCCCACTTTTTTTTACAATGTATCTCCCATTTTAATATATACACTTTCACTGCAGCACATCTATAAATCTATACCATGTTCTCAGACTTCTGAGCTAAAAAGAAAACCTTATTAGCAAATCTAAAATGTATATGAAATGTGTATGCTCCATATTTAGATTATCTTGTAACTCCTTCTACCGGAGAATGTGCGTGTGTGGAGACACTGCCCACAGTAATGTAAATCAACATGTCATTGCTGGTGGCTAGAATCTACTGTGTCATTTGCTAGCACTATATAAAAACCTGGAGGGGTTGTATATACTTTTTATACACCTGAACTGCGGTTATCCACACTGTGTGCATGGAAGTTTCTCTTAAATATAAGAAACTCAATTACAAAGTTTCTACATTGTTTGGGGCTAAATTGAAAAATATCTTGCTTCATTCAAAGTGTAATTATGGTCAGTTTGAACCAGAGGCTGTTGTCATTTTCTGTTGTGGCTTTCTTATTTTTTTTGAGTAGAAATGGTAAGGTATTGAGTGTGCTATTTAATATACTGCTCTATGCAAGCACCCCATCTGCCTGAATTTACTACACATATGCAAATAAAGTCACATGCGGACGCAAACAATGTAAAACGTGTCTTCTTTGAGTTGCCAAAAAGAGACGGCTGAGTAAGACTGTGCAAAGGATTTGGTAATAGGTCAATTAATTTAATATGCTAATTTGCAAATGAAGCCCCCTATGCGGGCGACTACGCGTGCTGCTGTACCTGTTGCTCACAGGAGGCCTAAGCCACCGCCTCTGGGAGCTTGGGGTGAACTCTTTTTCCTTGCGTGCAGCGCCTCCACCTATGAGGGATCCCAGTGTGGGCGGGATAACCCTTCACAGGAACCAATACACAGTAAGGAATAATACACACACACTGTATATACTGTAGCGCCGATGAGTATTCTAAAACAAATCTGGGGCTATCACCAACAAGACCCAGGTACATGCTGGGTACATGCTGGGTACGTGCTGGGTACATGCTGCAACATTTCAGTGACATTTCTGCAGACAGACTAATGGCCCATCGGATTAACAGCGGGGGTCCCTGGCAGTCCCATTCAAACTGAATGGGACTGCCAGGGACCCCTGCTGTTATAATCCGATGGGCCATTAGTCTCTGCAGAAATGTCACTGAAATGTACCCAGCATGTACCCAGCATGTACCCAGCATGTACCCAGCATGTACCTGGATCTTGTTGGTGATAACCCCAGATTTTCCAAGGCAAGTTTAAGGTAAGTTTTAGAATACTCGTTGGCGCACCTGTAACTAATCTTTACTGTACACACAATAGCATATAATGAACACCTGCACAATAGCAATACACCAGTATAATACCCAATACTCCTGTGTGGTGCCCCCAAAGAACTGAGGGTGCCCTGGGCACCTAAAACACCCGGTGTCCGCAGAACAATCCCACCCAAAGTGTGAGGTAGCGCTACCCCAATGTGTTATGAGCCGTTGGTGCACTTAGGATACCTTCCAGGGCACTCCTGTACCCAAGTGTCGCCATCGGATCAAAGAATCAGTCAGGTCCCATGCCGTGGGGCCTCCAACATCAATCCCCTTACTCCTTATAAGTCCTGATCCACCTCTTGAGGCGAGCTCCAGCTGGAGTGCCTCACCTAATGTCTATGTCTATGTGGCCTGGTCTCAGCCCGCAGGGCACCACGTGGCCGTCCAATCACCGGTGCAATAGCTGGGTGCAATAACTAAGGGGAAGAGTTCCTATCTGGGGCTTTCCCTGCAATACTCTACTCGGGGGGACTCAGGCCTAGCTGGGGCCTAAAGGGCAATCCCAGGCCTAGTCCAGGAACGCACTGCTCGCTGGACACTACCTGCTCCATTGCCTCCTCTGTCAGGACTGACTCACGAACTCTCAGCTCTTGGAGGATATCCTGTCCCTCCTGCTCCTGAAGCCCTATAGGCTGGGACTGCCCCATGTGATTATCTCCATCCCCCCAGAGGATCCTGGGACTTGTAGTCCTGCACTGCATTTGTGGAGCCACCTATGATGGTCGCCGCACTTGATACCCACAGTGCATGAGCACCTCGCCATACTGGGCATGTGCAATGCACAAGATGGCCGCCCCACAGTCCCGATACACGGGGAGCTCTGGCGGCTATTTATGCAGTTCCCCCTCACCGGTGGTAAGGAGGGGGACTCTCCTACACAACCTTCTCTAGAATCACTAGATATCTCTAATGCGGAGACTATAAATGGGGCAGACACAGCATGTTTCTCTCACTGTCTGGCGATATGTTACTGAAAGCTTACTCATTTGGTGAAATTATTAGCACTGTGAGGCTGTGTAAAATGCTTTGCAGGGAATCTAAATTAGGGATAAAGCGCAAAATAAATTGTGAATGAATTTTGGACAGTTTTGCACATCTCTAGAATTTACATAATAAGGCGCGTGTACAATGTCCTCAATCATAAATAATTTCAATAGAAATTTGAAAACGTTGTCAATTTATCATTGGTGAGTTAAAAATACAAATTTACGGTGAAAAGCAGGTAAATTGGAGGCTTGGTAAATCCAGAGATTGGTTTATCACTAGCTTCACAAATCCCATGTGGTAAATCAGTTACTAACATTTAGCAAAAGTGGCCCTTCGAGTGGTGTTAGTATGGAGTTCTAAGTCAGGACAAGTGATACTTATTACTTAATGTTACCACTCCTATTGCAGAGATACAATGCAGATACAAATATTATCACTTAAAGCCACCGAGAACTTCTACAGTACAAACGTCTCTAAGCTGCAATAGCTCATTTTGGTTATTAAATAACCATGAACGATTGATAATGGCTACTGTATTTTCAGTAAATAGACCCACAAAGATGCAAAGGCCACATTGTATGAACAAAGTATCCCAAAGCATATATCCCTTAAAAACTGCTGATAGCAAATATGACATCCTTCCAGATTATTTTTAACATTGAAAAGCATTTCTAATGAAGGTAACATCCCTAGCACATGGCCATTAACAAGCTCGTTTGCAGTGCAAGGAGCATGAGGTCCATTGCCCAGCAGCAGCAGCAGCAGGAAAAAGGAAGTCAAATAATTACATCAACAAGTGTAATAGTTGATTACCATCAATGGATGATAGGTCGGACATCCTAACTGTCGGGAGTCCGGACAGGTGCTGGGACCATGATCAAAGTACAAGCTTTTCAACTGTATGACATGTAATATACAATATTGCAGGGGAAATTATTTAGCACGGCTCCTGGCACCACACTTGCCCTCCACAGATCCTCATTAAGGGATTTGAAGTTCTGGGTCTCGACCTCGAAACAGGGATTGGACTCCTGTGGAATTTATGTTTGTATAGCCCCTTTCCCTATGCGTAAGGGAACATCATGGGCAACTACGCGTGCTGCTGTACCTGTTTGCTCACAGGAGACCTCCGCCTCTGGGAGCTTGGGGTGAGCTCTGTCTCCTTGCAGTGCAGCGCCTCCACCTATGAGGGATCCCAGTGTTGGCGGTATAACCCCTCACAGGAACCAACACACAGTAATAAGTAATACACCACACAAAGTATATAACTAAGCTTTACTGTACACACAAACTAACATACAATAACCTGTGCCCACAGTATAAACAGGGACCCAACATGTGGTGGTTCCCCCAAAGTATCGAGGGTGCTGTGGCACCAATAAACCCTGGTGTCCTGTCCCAGCAAACCCACCCAAATGTGAGGTAGAGCTACCCCCTGTAGATGTAGGTGCACGTTGGGTACCTGCCTGGGTACTCCAGTAAAGGGCCCTGAGCCTCCTCGCAGTGTCGCTCCAGCCGGAGGGTCTCACACAATGTCTCTGGATCCTGTGACCTGGTCCCAGGCCACAGGGCGCCGCGTGACTGTCTGGTCACCGGCGTAGAAATAATAATAAGGGGAAGAGTCCCTATTGGGTCATTCACTACAACATTCCACTACTATGTCTCCGGGCCTAACTGGGGCCTAGGGGCAAGATCTAGACCTAGCCCAGGAAGCACTGCTCCCTGGACACTAACTTCTACTGAAGTGAGTGTTCACCGCACGCAGAGGATATCCTGTTTTCCCCAACTGCTCGCATCCTATTGGCTGGTATTATAGAGCAGTCCCTCCCTCTAAGGATTCTGGGGCTTGTAGTCCCGCGGCTGCATATGCAGAGCTGTTGTAAGATGGCCCCCACACTCCTCACACTGCGCATGCATGCCTCGCCGAATTGCGCATGCGCAATTACTCAAATGGCCGCCCCCACACTCCCGATCGCGCGGAGTTCCGGCCAACCATTTGAAAGGTCCCCCGCACCGAAGGCAGGGTAGGGGGACTTTAAATATCCTCCCTCTGGTGGAGACCTCAACGTCCCCACTTGAGAACACATATACAACTCTATATACACATTATACAACTTTACATAATGGAAAATGTATATTATACACAAAATAAATTGAATAGTTCATTGATCATGGTCATTACAGAAGCAAACCGGCTCCGAGACATGCTGTTGAGACTCATAGTGAGGTGCCTAGTAGGAGTTGCCTCCTTTGAGCCCAAAAAGAAGCGGCCCATTCGCCAAGAAGTGGACCGCGGGAAAGGTCCTGGCCGCCTGGCCTGCTGCTTCCAGGCCATGGACGACCAGGTAAAGGCCGGTTTGAAGGACAATGTGCTATTCCTTCCACTAGGGGGAGGAAGTAGCACTGAACCAGTGACTGTTACTCCAGAGTGTGCTTTCCGCGAGATTCACTCCGGGGAGGCTCACGGATGCAAAAGTGAGGTACCCCCATCTGATCAGTTAGGGGCACCCCACAAATGGTCTCAGCAAGCAGCTGATACTCAGCTGGCCTCGGGTATTATGGGGTGTGATGTGACATGTTTTGGTGAGGTTAAAGTCGACCTGATAAGTGTACCGGTTATACCCTGCAATTTTTCATTGTATAAAATTGTGCCATGTTATGTCATTCCCCAAGCGAGGGCGTTGGGTTTTTCACCAGGGGGAGGATCTAGCCAGGTCTCCCCTGCTGAGCAGCACCCCCCTCACCTGGTGTTCGATCGCGGGCGCCGCCGAGGCCAATGGCGGCCCCGTGCGGCGATCGAACCGGTGAGAGCAGTCAGGTCCCGGCTTGGGGTTGCTGGGGACGCGTGTGGCCGGTTGCTAAGGCCGCACGTGCGTCGCAGGGCTCCCGGCGCTCCCGGAGCCGGGCGGTAAGGGCGCCGCCATTGCCCCTTAGTTCGCGCATGCGCAGTGGTCGCGCATGCACAGTTAGAGCCCCAGAGTTCGGGTGAAGTCGCGCGAGGGCT
The DNA here is from genome assembly GCA_036426205.1 of Ascaphus truei. Lineage (NCBI taxonomy): Eukaryota > Metazoa > Chordata > Amphibia > Anura > Ascaphidae > Ascaphus > Ascaphus truei. The sequence goes on along the minus strand of CM071571.1, from coordinate 2,556,660 downwards.
AGGTTAGGCAGGGGAAGATTGAGGAAGCCCCCTATAGCTCGCGCATGCGCAGGAAATGCGCGCATGCGGCCCCTATGTGTTTTTAGGCTCCATGGGACTACAACTCCCATGGGATCCACTCCCCCTCTGGTGGGAGCCATCGCAGGTGGAGGCGCTGCATCAATTGAATAAGTGGTTACCCCTAGTATAATTGCCCCAGGTTCCCCGTGGCGGAAGCTCAGCCCTCCTGCGAGCCAACAGGTAATGCACCACACCGGTAACACTGCATGTTCTACTCACCCACACTATATATGAGGTTGGGTGGGGTGGAATACCCGTTACATCTAAGTGGCACATTATGAAAGTAAAATGAGTCTACACAAATATATGGTTAATATTTAGTTCACTGAAGCAATTTCTATGTTTTGAAAGAAAAATAAAAGATAATATTGAATGTCCAGGAGAAGGAGAAGTTTTTCAATTTCTTGTATCCCTAACATCTAGCCAGCATTTTTATTCCTACTGGAATACCATTGAGTTTCATGATTAGAATAACATATGGTAAGCTTCAAGAAGGCAATATTCCCGTGTTATAGATAAGGTGCATGACAAAATTTGCTTGGTGACGCAGAGTAAAACATGGCAGTTTCAACTTTACTAGACATTACGGTGTTATCCAATTTGACTTTTTAAATCAACATTACATACAGTTATCAAACACAATGCTTTACTCATTTCTGCAGTAGAAAACCAGACTGTGTGGTGCTCTTAAAACGTAGACTCAGCAACTTCAATTATAATGTATAACATAGTGTTTGTCCTTGGAGTATCCCACATATAAATGGTGACCACCTATAGCATAAACACCTATTTCCACCAGGTATCAATAAACCGGAAGAGTATAACCCCAATTGGTAAATACTCACACTAGCTAGTGTCCAGCCAAATCATTGAATGGGAAAAAAACGGTGTATATAGAGTAAATAAACTCACTTAAGGCAGGTGGTCCTCCAGGGATTAACCTTCCTAGGTGCGTGCATCCGGTACTCCACAACAAGGGCAGATATCCAGAAGGAGAATTGGAGCACAGCTACAAAAAAATGCTAGAGAGTGTTTCCCAAAATGAGAGGTTTATTATGGTCAGAGCATGGTTGACAGAAAAAATAGAGCCCTCAGGCCCCCACCGACATGTTTCGAGCGTGCGCTCTTTATCAAGGTGTACAATGATCTAATATTCCCCCTTACCTAATATAGTCTCCTTTTCCCGCCAAACGTCCCGTTAACCCGTCGCTTAGCTGTATCACCTGCAATGCGCCCTGTTGCCAGAGTGCATCACGAGTACCACGCTTCACGGCGGGTGTCGTGGTGACGTCAGCGCGTCAAGAAACACAACAAACTTTATTGACAATATAAACTTAACAATCTAACATAACTTCAAACAACTTTATTAATCTATTAAACATAATATTATTCTACTGAATTCTACCTTGCCCCATCAGGGGGTGAGGACTAGCCCAGGGGTCTCAAGTTCCTGGGGGCCTAGACAAGGGAATGGTCCTGCGAGCCAGGATCTGACCATGATGCAAGATACAAGCTGCGAGGAAATGTCCTATGAATATCTGTGAGACTGTACCTCTCTTGCATGGGAGTGATATGAAAAAGGAACTGTAGCAGCTGGTCCACCAAATAAAACCCTGTTGTACTGTTCCTGTTATCTGGCTGAGTTACTGTCAAGGTTCCTGTAGGGAGGCAACCCTGCCTCCTGCAGAGCCCTGCAGGATGGAGGTGCTGCACCCTCGCTGGAAGCCTGTCCTGTTGCCTACTCCCTACACCAACTGTGGCGACTCAGACTTCCTGGAAGCCTACAGGTGAGCACCATACTACCCTAACACTACCAAATACTATCAGATCTACCTTAGGGGGGGATAGGTTAGATTAGGGGGGATAGGGGTGTTACAATTAGATTTGGCTAAAATTGGAGGAGTTACACTGAGGATTATCAAGCTCTGATGCGAGATATCGCACCCAATCCAATGTTAACCGCATTGACTTGAACGGCAGTTAACACAGCTTGATAAATCAGCGCCTCAAAGCAGAAACATTTTGCAAAACATTCATTCTGATTTCTTTTTAACAACTTACTTCAAATAAAAGTAGCTTTTATCTTGTGTTTTTCTTGAAATGTAATAACATAATGATTTTACAGTACTTCAGGTAACTGACAAAAATTGCTTTGAGCATATCCAGTACAATAAGCATAAGACCAACCATCTTGTTTCTTCCAGAGCTGAAGAATGCACAACCACGATGCACAAAATAAATTCATGTAACTATGGGTTCTCACAGTTCGGCCAACACTGCCATCACTTTCAAAATATAACATAATGCTGGGCACTAGAGATGTGTTTTCTAACCTCTACGGTAATAAAGTTCTGCACAAAAGACAATTGAGTGAGGTTTGATATGATTTTCATTTCATATGAAACCATTTTGTCATGATGGTAAGCACATTGTGGGGTTTGAAATGCTAGATGATATGGATTAGAGATGGGCACATTTTTTTTTTGGGGGGGGGGGGGCAGATTGCGATTTGCCGCAGATCGGACGGTTGCTCCTGTACGCAGATTTCCGCGAATAAATCTCAAAAAGGGTGTTTCATCTTTTTTGGATTTTTTTTTGCCACCAACAATCCAATCCGTGGATTCTACAATCCGTGGGTAGATTTTAAGAATCCACCAGCAGATTACGGAATCCGGGGATTGGATTGGTAAAATCCCCTAGCGGATTGTACCCAATGGAGGATTTTGATTAATCCACACGGATTGAAACTGGAACAATCCGCCAACGGCTTTAACACCGTGGAACGGATTTGAATGGAGAGCTCAGGAAATTTCGCGAAACGGATTTTTAAAGTTTTGCCCGTCTCTATCATGGAGTTCAATACATGGAATTTTATATTTATGCCAAATTTAGAACATGACGGTAAGCCGTTTAAAATTCTATAAAAGCAGAAATCTACTCTGTTGTCCTCTATCTTTTTTGGGGGCGTGTCTAAGCCTTTAATTTATGGACCCTGAATTGTGTAATTATCCAAGATGGCTTCAGGACAGCGGTCCACTTGAGTGTCTTAGTAACATTGACCTTAGAGTTGACCATTTTTGAAAGTGCTAGTACATCAGAGAAAATACAGATAAAGGGGCCAACTGAAAAATAGTGAGACTATTTTATAAATATAAATAATTATCTACAGTACGTCCTATAACACAGGACAGTGAATGACGGCTCAAACTCAACATTATATAGCGCCCGGTAAAAAAAAAATGTATGTTACAACCACCATAAATATTGCTTTATTCACCAACATGTCGATCTTTATAAAATCTAAAATCTGTACGATTGACATTAAATATTGCGTTACATGTAACGCGCGCATTGAAATAGAGTTAATCTTGCGAGTTGCAAACACTTGCGATAGTTCCCTATGTGCTGAGCAAACAAATGTAATTTTAAGTGTAACATGGTTAGTATACTCTGCCTCTCATCCAAAGAAAGGAGAAAAACAAATAGGACTGCTGAAAAGTGTTGTGTTGAAACTATGAAGTAAGTTCTTCCCAAGTCAATAGAAAATATGATCTTAAAAGTTCTTTATTTTCATATTCAATTCTGTGTTCAGAATATCAATATCAGCCTTTCAGAACTAGCACTCTACAAATCTTCAATAGAGAACAACACTCCAGCTTCTTATAGCTCAAGACGTAAACCTCCAATACTCCGTGAGATCGGGAAGTTCTGGACAAAGAATGCATTTTAAAGGAAAAATATACTTTGAGACTTGAGAACTGAGATTGAGTTAGGACATGTTAATTGAAACTAAGGCAAGAAACCTCAGTTTAGTCTCAATATTCACTGATGTTAGATGATTTAAAGAGATCTAAACACATAAAATAGAAAGATCAAACAATTTAAAAAAAAAAAAAAATAGTACATTAAGAAAGTACCACTATATATACAAAGAACATGGCCAAGAGAAAAAAAAAAAATATATATATATATATATATATATATATATATATTAGGTTGTGATACCTTTTAGTAGACAACCCTAGATTTTTTCATAAGTGAAATTATACTGTACAAAGCTTTTAACATCTCATAGGTTTCGTCTTCATGTGTACTGAAGGAAGTTACAGTATTAGGTTTTCAAAACTCTGTACACTGTAATTTCATCTGTGAAGAACCCTAACATTAGCCCTCTAAAATTTAACAACCTAATATAGCGCCCGGTAAAATAAAAATGTATGTTACTACTTCCATAAATATTGCTTTATTCACCAACATGTCTATCTTTCTAAAATCTAAAATCTGTACGATTGACATTAAATATTGCATTACATGTAACGCGCGCATTGAAATAGAGTTAATTTTGCGAGTTGCAAACACTTGCGATAGTTCCCTATGTGCTGAGCGAACAAATGTAATTTTAAATGTAACATGGTTAGTCTACTCTGCCTGTCTCTTCCCCCTGTCACATAAGCCCTAAGCAATCTAGACGGTGACAGGCTATCCTGTGGGCTTGTTACTCCCCCTCATGCTCCTCTCTGTGTGGCAGAAGTGTGGCTCATGGCCTGTGTATAGACTATCAGGTATAGGTACAGACCTTGAGCCCTCCCCTTCTTGTTCCTCAGAGAGGCAGTGCCAAATCTAGTCAGTCTGCTCCCCTCCTTCCTAAGGAGTGGGAGAGAGTACACTCTCCTCCCCGCTGGGAGTGAGAGAGGCCAGTCAGCCCTCATGGCTGACTGGCCATACAATATCTGAATGTTCCAGACTCAGAGAGCAAGCACCATCCAGAGGCCTGGTATTCTCTGAGATCTATGCACCGCTGTGAAAGATCTGCAGTGACTGCTCCAATAAAGAACCCTTTGTTACTTTTTACACCTGCCTGGATTTGAGTCACTGGGCCTGGGTGTAAGAGATGTGCTTCAGATGGGACTGCCTCTATGACCCCTTAGAGCCTAATGAAGCTAGAGACGCTGAACACCAGAGAACGAACCTAAGATGACACCAAAAGCCTGTCCTGGTCTCCTCACCATCGCAGATGACTCAGCTCTCCTGACCCTCACAGGTATGCGCACCACAAATACCTGCAGCCGCAAAAAGTATCTGCTAGGGGGTGGGGGTACATGTGCTACATAAGCATGCATACTGGCTGTGCGGTGGGGAGGGACTGACACACACTGGCCTAATAGGAGTTGGAGGATTTTTACTGTTTGAGTGATATTAGTGAGTTATACGTTAGTTGTTTTGTCCTCTTTGTTTATTGTCTGTGTGTGCTCGTGTGATGTTCTGTGTGTGATTTTGTGTAGTTTGAGAGCTGTCAGTTTTTGTCAGGTGATAATATGTAAGAGTGAGTATGTAGTATTGTGAATGAGAGTGGAGGAGTGAAGGGAGTATGGAGAAGAGGAGGAGTGGTGGGGTGAAGTTAGGAGTAGTGAAGGTGAGAAGGACTGGAGTGGAGAGCAAGAGAGGACAGAGTAAAGGGCAGAGTGGAGTTCACAAGGGGACCGGGACATGATGCCCCAGTGGAGACATCACTAAAGTCTCCACATGCAGACCAAGTCAGTGCTGCAGCCTCTGAGAAGTGACACATGCATAACATGACACTCTCAGGTGAAGAAAAAGATTCTGGTGGAAGAAATTGTCGGCTCCTTGATGAGATTCTGGGTAAACCAACCAATCAATGGCAGTCAAAAACCAGCACTGACGAGACAACGTTTAACAGCATGGCCGCGTTACTCTGTGTGAGAAGGTCCTCCCATGACCATCTACTACTCAAGATATGAAATGAAAATACCATGCACTGTGACGTTAGGACAAAAAAACAAGACGAAAGAACAGCGCAAAACCTCATGGTGTAGTATATATAAATTACAATGAGTTCATTCAGCAGGTGAGTATTGCACATACATTAAAATACAATTAACAGGCATGACATGTTAGGGACATGTTACCACAGCTGCTCACAGTATTGAACCACTCAGGAGACTGCTGGGCTAGGGAAAGGGTGAATTATTTTTCTCTCCCCAGGTGTTCTTGGGTTATTTCTCCCTCCAGATCGTCATCACCTCATCAGATGGGGAACTGTAGAACTCCTTCCACGTGGTCCGCTGGATACTGGTGTTGTATAGCTCAATTGCTAAGCACACGCTGATGCTGTCACTCGGAGTATCTCCCGTCTGGCGTAGGAAGCGGTGGTACCGGCGGCATGTAGTGTAGCCTGCCACACGTTGGTACTCCATGACAGACCGGCTAATGCGCACTGCCGCACACTGATGATGTCACTCCACGACGTTCTGGCTATTGTGCACTAGCGCGCACTGATGACGTCACTCCAAGCGTCCCATAGCGTTAGATCAATGGAGATAGGCAATGTCCATGGGTTAGCATGAATGGTTAGAGTCAAAGCAGATACTAGGACTCAAGAGGTTCAAGCTGGAACGCGTCCTATTCCAACGCATTTCATAAATCAAATTACTTTGTCAGTGCGCGGCAGTGCGCATTAGCTGGTCTGTCGTGGAGTACCAATGTGTGACAGGCTATATATTCCATGCCTATCTGTGTGTGCCTAATCTATAGGTTTAGTTCATATATGTGACTTTATTCACATCAATTGTTGTTACTCTCACACTAGTACCTCACACAGGGGGCCTCACTTTAGGTAGCCTTGACCGGCCGGTCTGAGTATTTTGATGCAAGATATTTTCTTGCCTCTACACCTTTATATACACAGGCTTTGTTCATGCAGTGTAGTATTGTTCCCCATTACTTAGGTTCAGTTTATTACAGCTTTGCAGGTCACCACTGCTCCTTTTTAACCATTTATATTTGTATGTGATGAATACATTTTTTAATACATTTCGTGTATGTTAGAGTGCTATTTTGGGCATTATTTTCTTCTGTGTCAGTATTCATATCATATATATATATATATATCTCCAACAAGAAAGTGTTTTATCTGTTTCTGTTGTAGCTGTAGGGAAAGGCATCTCTGCTCTCCTGGGTCAGCACCCTTGTGTGCTATGGAAATGTCTGTGTCCAAGTATAGAGGGCTTGTCCCCTCGTGTCTTGCTGTCAACACACAGTCCTGTGTGCTTCAAGACTCTCCTCATGGCAGCACCTTGTGTGCCGAGGAAAATCTCTCTTGGTCTGTTTCAGCAGGAGTTTTAAACCTGTCCTAATTAGGCAGGTGGAGTCTGGTCAATTGCCTGGCTGCACTTAACCGGCTCCCTGCTGGAATTAGAGGCAGTTTCTTCAACAGGGATAAGTCCCTGTTACAATGTTAATGAAACGGCAGATGTGTCTGCAGCAGGAACAGAAGAACTGACTTACTCTGGCAGCAAACTGCTGTACCCACAGAAATTGCAAATAACTTACAGCAACTGACACTGCAAAATAAAACATTTGGATCAGGTCTGTGGCATAATTCAGCCGGCTATTATTAACACAGGCTATCATTGGCACTGCCAAGCTCAAATGGCACCAGAACACCTGGTCAATTCAGTGCTGCCACATGTGCAGCCACCACGCCTGCACCGTTGTCACTTTGTACAGCTGCTCAGACACACTCCCACCAACAGGGGAAGGAATCGTTTTTTTTTCTAATTCTCTCTTTGTGTGTACAGGTGCGTGTGCGCATGCGTGTGTGCGCGTGCGTGTGTCTGCCTGGACCTGTGTAACACTGCTGGATGAACCAGAGGAACCATTTAAAAGGGAAGGACCACTTGTAGGTGAGAACAGGCCTGAATAAGGGCCACAGTGTCCGATATGTACCCCCCCTTATACTTTGGACATTATTTGTGTTTTTACTAGCTATTAGCTGCTCTAGTTTATAGTGTTTTGAGTGTGCAAATGTATACTGTCGTGCACACTGGGGTATGCTTACAAAGAGTCTAATCTTGTATGTTAACTTGCCTTGAGAGGATATGTAGTCATCTGCGGAGCAGCAGAGTGTGTGGCATCTCGCTTCTGTCGGCGGTGAGGACTCCTGTACTCCCTGGGTCATGTGCCTCCTGGACCGCAATGTGGACAAGCAACGAACGGAAGAAAAAATCCGGGGGAGCAGCAGCGGAAAGTGACAGTTTTAAATTGAGCAGCACCCAGATGATTGCAAATTAAAAACGGATTTATTTGGACATACAGTAATCTCCATAGAAATCCTACCACGCGTTTCACGCCTATGTTAAGGGTTAAACATGTGTGAGGTGCATGTGTAACTTGTAACGGATACT